>JAPDEK010000170.1:0-35055 GCA_027569065.1 Aspergillus cavernicola
ACACTGAGGTGCGGAATCTTCACCTCGCGACAGGGATTTATCCCATGGTGTGCTTAGTCAGTCCTGGACTGACTAAGCCACAAAGTATAGGGTTGCGAATATCTATATACATCGCTGAGGCCTTACATAATTTATTTAAGTTTATATTAATTATTAAATAGACTATTAAATTTTAGACTAGTAGCTCTAGTATAGCTATGGATAACTAGTCTTAATTTATTATTATTATTATTTTATAAGCAGAACATGTTTTAAGCAAGACTCTAAAGTCTATTTTAATAGTTTACTATATATACTATTACTAGATTACAAGTAAAAAGACTATTAAGAAGATTTATTATTATATTATTTCTATTATAATCTATTACTAATATTATATAGTTAGCTTCTATAAATTACTATTATTATCTTGCTAAATATTATTTTATTTTTACTTCTCTTTCTTCTCTGGTCTTTTCTAGTACTAATATTAAATAGATAAAGTTTTACTTAAGTTATTTATTTTTTTCTTTTTTCTAGTAATCCTATATTTATTTTATAATTTATAGCTAAGTATATTTTTCTTAAGAGTATTATAATAGTAATACAGGTTAAACATAGTATTAGAATACTTATAGCTATATCTTATATTAATAAAGTAGATAAAACTTGGCCTGTTATATATAAGACTATTTTATTTTAAGAATAGTATATAGATTTTGTTTTATATTTATTTTATTTATAAATAATATATATTTTACTAGTATTTTTATTTCTAAATAAAATAATAATTTAATAAGATTTTCTTTTTTTTTATTTAAATTATTAGATTAGATATAGTATATTAATATTATCTATAGTAATCTATTAATAATATTACAATACCTTTTTTTTTTTAAATTTTATAGATTCTTTTTTTTATTATAATATTTTACTTAAGTAAATATTATATTTTCTAGATTTTTTCTTAGATTTTTATATAAAATTTTTAATTTTTAGACTAAATTAATAATAGCTAGTATAATAATAGATTTTATCTAAGAATTACTATTATTAAAGAATCCTATTGCTAGAATTATCTATATAGATATAGTTATAATAGTAAACATGCTTATAAAATATCCTATTATATAACTAACTATAAAAAATATTACTGCTAAGTAGTATAGTATTATTATTATTATAAGAAGTACTTATATAGACTAGGCTACTAAAATAAATAATAAATAATTAAGACAAGCTATTTATATTATAATCCTAGAAAATACTATAATATATATACTAAATAAACCAAAGAATCTTAATAAAAAAATATTATTATTATAAGAGAAACCACGCCAAGAGAATAGAGATAATAATAGAGATATAGAAATATAGTTAAATACTATATTTAGCTATAATAATAAAAACTACAAGAATAGTAAACAAGAATTCAAGAGAAAATATTACAAGTATAATAAACTAGAATATATGGTATTGAACTGCTAATCAAAGCTAAAAGCTACTATATTAATTATCCAGGATATATATATTAGAGCTATCTTTTTAATAGAAGAAACTATTATAAAAATCCTGTAATATTATAATAAAGGACTTACTACTAATAAGCAGCTATTAAAAAAATAAAAAAATAAAAATAACTTCAGAATATATATAATAAATATAATAAATATAACCTGGAAAAAAAATAAAAATAAAGCCATAGTATATTAAGACTATATTAGATAATATTAAGAAATAAGAAGAATACTTTATAGACTCTAAGAATAGATTATCGTAATTATTATATTAGTATAAATAAATTACTAAAAGTTAATTCCTAAGTAACTCAGGAAGATCTATTTTTAATAGTAAATAATAAAAATATTTTTCTAGCTAACAAGTTCTATAGACAGCTAGCAGACTAGAATAAGTATTAAGATAGTCTGTGAAAGAAACAAAATCCTACTAGAAATAATAGATTAATATAAATTTAATTTCTAGAATAATAAAAAATATTATAGTTATACATGCTAGCAAGAGTAATATATTAGAAAAAGTCAGGGAAAATATAGTAAGACTATATTTTGAAATATAAAAAATATCGAAACTAGATATTTACAGAATACTTAATATATAGAAAAATATATATTAAAGTAGCAGAAAAACTAGAGAGGATTTCTATCTTTAAAAAATATACTTCTGTAATAAATATATTAGTTATATATAGAACTACTTATATAATTACTATCCTATCTTATAAGAAATCTACTACTAAATTATTATACTAAAGTCTGTATTATAATAATATTTTTAAGATAAACGAGTCTATAAATAGTATTTACAGGTACCAAAAGTCCAGGAACTACTAAACTATAACTGTCTTATAAATAAGACTAACTATAAATATATATACAAGAATAGAGTATATCTATACCATAGCAATCTTAACTAAAGAGACTGCTATATAAAAGAATACTTAGAATACTAAGAAAAGGCCTACAAGATACAGGAAAAATATAATATATTAATAAATAATAACACAGAGTACTACAAGAAATATTAACAAGAAGTCTAGCTATATATAACTAAGAGTATATTCTTGATTATTATACTTGCAGAAATTAATAGAAAAATAATAAGAATTTTACTAGATTCAGGAGTATCAGAAGAATTTAGTAGAGATAAGTATATATAATAAATTAGAGTTAATATAAAACTAACAGGAAATATTAGAAAAATCTATAGATTTAATAGCAAGATCCTGTTTAATAAGCTAGAGATATAAACCAGTAAAATATAAATAAATTCTAGATAATACTTGGAAAAAATATAATTCAAAATTATACTAATCCAGGAAGATATATATAATATAATTATAGAGATAAAGTAGCTATAATAATAAAAACCTAATAATCAATTAGCTAGTAGAAGCTGTATAAATACAGACTTACCTGCTAAAAACAGAAAAACAAAACTATAAAATATAAAAAATTAAAAATATAGATAAAGATATAGAGAAACTCTTTACTAGTATTAATAAGAAATAATTAGTAATATTCATCTCTAATTAATAAAGGTTAAATTATATAACTAGAAAGACTTAAAGTATTAGAAGTTTATAAAAAGAAACTTGCTAAAGTTAAGAAAAATCTACTAATAAAATACTACAAGTTTATTAAATTATTTGTAAAACCAGACTATTAACTACTATAGTATAATACTTGCTATAAAGCTAGAATACTACTAGAGAATAAGGAGACTATTATACTATAGATTAAATAAAAACAAAAATTAGCTAACAAACTAGCTATAAAGCAGGAATTTATTAAGAAATTCTTACTTACTAGATATATTCAAGAATCTAGATTGAAAATATTATTAAGAAGCATGTTTATGCCAAAAAAGATAGAACTAAGAGAATAGTTATTAACTACTAACTAATTAATAATCTAACTATAAATAATCCTAATAAAGTATTATATATAGAATAAAAATAAGATTTATTATAAGAAACCAAGATTATAACTATCTTTGATATCTTATAGAGTTATTTTAATCTATAAATATTTAAAAATAATATAGAGAAAACTGTATTTCTTACAGACTTAGAATTATATAAATAGATTATTATATTTATAGAACTTAAGTAATTACTAGCTAAATTTACAAGATATATGATTTATATACTAAGAAAGTATGTAAACAAAATAGTTAATATTTATTTTAATAATATAATTATTTACCTAAAAAACCTAGATAAATATAAAAAATATATAAGAAAAGTTATAATAATATTAATAAATACTAGTCTAATAATAAATATTAAAAAAAAATACAAATTTAATATAACAAAGATTAATTATATTAGGATAGACTAAATGCCAAAAATAGGAAATCTTAAAGAAGAAAGTTAATAATATAATAGTATAGCTAGTACTAATTAATAAAAAAAGAGTTTAAGAATTTATTGGAATCTCTAGATATATATAGAAATATATATTTATATACTTATAAATAGTATAATCTATAATAAGACTACTTTAAGATAATAAATTATTTATATAAAGTCTAGAATAATAGAAAGTATTTAAATAAATTAAAAAAGATATTAAAAAAGTACTAATTCTAATATCTAATAATCTAGAGTTATAAAAATATATAAAAAGTAATATATCTAGAGAAGTACTTGGTTTAGTACTTGAGTAAATAAATAAAAATAGAAAATTAAAATCTATTTTTTTCTACTTGTAAAAGCTTATAAATACTAAATAAAACTATAATATATATAATCAAGAAATTACTTAAATTAAAAAACTTCAAGTAATCTTTATATAGAATCTTATTTCTAAAAAAAATAGAAGCTACTTAAGTTTTATTTAGAAAATAGATTCTATATAAAGATTACTTGAAGTTTTTTAATTTAAGTATTTTTTTTTCTAGAATAGCTAATATAATTATAATAGAATCTAGAGATTCTATTTTATATTTTAGAGATTATAATCTTTAATTTTTTTTAAGTTTTTCTTTTTTATTTATAATAGTATTAACTTAGTATTTAGTAAATTAAAGTTGTTTTTATTATTCTTTATTTAATCTTATAAATCTATATATATTTTCTTACTCTTAATATTAAGTTTTATTATATTAAGATTTTTATAGCTATATTTTTTTTAAAAAAAATTATATATTCTATATCTTGCTTAGATCTTGTACCTTATAGGATTTATCTTAGTATTATATAACTTTAGAATCTACTAGAGCTCTCTATACTCTTACTTTAAAGTTATAGACTATTCTATCTAGATAGCTATTTTTCTAGTCTCCTAGAATTATATATAAAGCACTTAAAGCAGGTCAAGTTAATAAAATTATTAGAGTTTTAATATTTCTTCTTAATTCTTTGTTTCTAGAAAGATCTAGAGATCTAGAGATTTTATAATATAGCTAGAGAGATAGAATATTATCTATATCTAGTAATATTTTTATTTTAATTATATTCTAATCTTCTATTTTATTTATTTATTTATTCTCTGTAGAAGACTCTAGGGCTAGTATTATTAGTTTTATAGTTTATATATTATTAAATCTTATTATAAATAATATTCTAGAGATCTTTATTTAATTTATAAAATATATAAAACTATTTTTAATCTAAAAATATAATTATATTCTAATTAAAAAAATTAGATTATTTTATTAAATAAAATTATTTAGATTTAACTAGTAATAATTTTAAATATTCTCTTTTAATTTCTAGAGTTTATTTTAACTAGTATTTTTTTTCTAGTTTAGAAAATAATCTTTATTTCTAGTAAATTTTTATTAAATGGTTTTTTTAGTTTTATTTTAACTAGAGTAAAACTAGAGATATTATTATTATTATTTTAAAAAATATATGTTTTAATTTAACTATTTTTTCTAATTAGAAATACTATATTTTATAGATATAATTTTTTTTATATCTAACTAGATAGCTAATTATTATTCTAGAAAGTATTTTTAATATTTTTATATATTTCTTATTTAGAATATTTATATAGACTTTATATTCTTATATATAAAAATATTAGAGAGAGATATCTATTAAATCTAGTATATTAAGGTTTTTTATGTATAATTCTATAGATAATTTTTAAATATTATTTAATATTTCTTTTTAAATTGGTTAATTTAGTATATATAGTTATTTTAATTATATATAGCTATAGTTCTTCTAGTAATTTTACTATAATTTCCATTAATCTTATAGTTTAGATTATATATTTACTAAAATATTTAATTAGACTATTTTTTTCTAGTATATAGCTTAATATTTTCTTAAATATAGTATAAATTTTTAATTAGTTATTTATCTTTTATATTTATTAAAATCTCTTATATTATTATATTATATATATATAATATAGATTGTAGATAGATTAAATTATTCCTGGTATATTACTATTATTATATTTACTATATTATTTTTATTCTATAGAAATTTGTAAAAAATATAGCAAGAGTAGTTATCTAAAACTAGAAGTATATATTTATATTCTTATATACTAGTTAGCTTGATGTTTTGTAAATTAATATACAGAAACTAATGTAGCTTTATTATTTTTTATTAGAGCAACAGAGTTATTAAAATTCTCTTTTCTTAGATTTTAATAAATAATAAACTTAGTAATTCTTTATATAATTATCATTATTTTTTATTAAGATCTAATAATATATAGATTTTTCTATAATTAGATTATTAAAATATACTTTAATTATTAATACTAAAGTTTTATTAGAATAAATACTATAAAGAAAACTTTTTTATTCTTATTAGTCTATATAATTTATATAATTTTATTTTTAAGTAAATTTAACTAATTTTTTTATCTATAAATATTTTTTGGATTTTTAAGATTTTAGAGTTATAATATAGGCCTAAAATCTTTTTATTTCTTTTCTAGATAATAAATTATATAATATAAAGAGACTCTAGAAAGCTTTAAAATAAATTACTAATATTTTACTATTAATTTACTTTATTTATAGAACTATAGTCTCTTTTTTTAGAATTATAAAGACTGTATTTATAATACTAAATAAGTATTCTTAAAAATTTTCTATTTAAATTTAATTATTATAGATATATATTCTCAACTAGTATTAATTAACCATTTATCTCTAAAATTAACTACTATTATTACTAGAATAATTATTTTAATAAAATTAAAGTTATTTAGATTCTCTACTATTATAGTATTTATAAATAATTTAATAATCTAATTCTTTAGTTTTTTTTTTTAATTTTTTCTTTTTTATCTTCTTAGAATTTAGCTTGTAATACTAAAGTTCTAGATAAGACTTCTAGTTAGACTATTTGATTTTAGATACTAGATACTAGTATTTTAACATTTTACAGCTAAAAAAATTATAGTATTTATATTTTCTATCTTTTTTTTACTAAATAGATTTTTATTTATTTCGTATCTATTTTACTTTTTTCCAGGATATTTTTTTATTCAAATTATTTTTTTTAGAAATTAGTTAAGATAAATCGAATAGTATTAATAATCTTTATTTTAATTTAATGGATTATTTTTTATACATTTTTATAAAATCTTTATAGACTATTATTTCTATAGAGTTTCTAGTAGAGATATAAGCTTTATATTAATATATATTCTTATCTTATTCTCTATTTCTTTAAATGGTAAGACCAGGGCTAAATAGAATATTATTATTATCTAGAAATTATTTATATATTTAATTTTTTAATAAAAGTTTTTATATACTCAGGAATTATTGCATCTCTATATCTATATAGTATCTTTATAAATATAATATACTTGCTTATATATCTCTCTATTAACTATTAATTATAACTATTATAAAACTTATTAGTATACTCTGGTTTAATATAGTTTGTTTTTATCTTTTTAGAGATATCTCTTAATATATTTATATTCCTGTTATATACTCTCTAGGTCTGATAATTTATAATATTTATATATAGTCTTAATAGATTAGTAATTACAGGCTTTAGTTTAAGAAAATTTAGCTTTAATTTAATATAAAAAAGCTAGTTCTCAAAATCTTTCTTTTTTTAATATCTGGATATCTAATAATATAAAATTTATATCTAATCTCAGGCTAATAGCTTGTATAACTATTACTAGAGTATTAACTATATTAGCTATCTTAGACTTAGTAGTTAATTTTTATTAATTTTTATTAATTTTTAGTTTATTTATTCCAGCCTGCATAAATCTAATTTAATTCTTGATATTCAGGTTATTTAATAATATAAAGAAAAAAAGTAAATCCTGATTAGAAAAAAGCTTTTAAGAACTTATAATCTATTAGAATAATAATAAATAAATATTATATTTATTATACTATCTATAGTAATCTTGATTACTATCTAGATATTAAAATACTACTAAAATCTCTATATACCATGTGCATGCTAGACCTAATCTGGAGCCAGTGCCTCCAACACATCTGGTAGCATGTCTTGAGTTAATTCGGAAACTTAACTAACAAGAAACTGGTTTTACTAAAGTATTATATAAAATCAGCAGAAGATTAAATCACGCAATTCTGCTGATCTCATAATATTATTCTCTTATATTCAAAAAAATATAGATTAAAGATAATTACCAGAAATATCAGACATGACAAGGTATAATATCTGACCCTGATTGTCACGGCCCTACGTTCCCTACATTCGTGACCTGCGTACGTACGTTGTTGACGATACTGGAGTTGTATGTCGTCGGGTCGTATCGGACGTCGGAAAGGATCGGACGGCTTATTGGAGGAACCCCTGAACCCAGCTCACCGCCTTTCTAATTAGAGGACGCTAGCGGACGTCACACACCTTGTATCGAACTCCGTGTAATCCTCAGTTGGCTCTCCAACTGAGTTGTTCTATCGATTATCGCCTTTAGTTCGTGCGAATACAATTGAATATAACTTCTGATTGGATGCCTTGACACTGATAACATCAGACTATATAAAGAAAAAAAAGGAGAAACTCCAAGAGACACAAGAATAATACTTGATAAGATAAGTATTAGATAGAGCAAAGAAAGAGAACAGAAAACAATAATCTTTGACCTTGACTAGTTAGAAAATAAAAACTGCTATAATAATAAAGTAGTAGTTATAACCCAGGCAAATCAGACAGGACCTGGATTAAATAGCTTAGTTAGATAAACTTATATGAATTTCAAAGAGTATCTTAGTAAGAAAAAGAAAAAAGAAAAATACTAGAACTATACTTAAAATAATTTAATAGTCCAGGCTTATATTAACTATCTAGCTATCTATACTAATAAAATTATTCTAGTTATTCCAGAATTTAAACCCTGCTAGAAATTTAAATAAGATACTAATCCTGTTCTGAGAGCTATAACTACCCAGGATTTAACTAAATTTATTATTTTTAAATTATTTATTTAATAATATTTATAGTATAAACAAGAGATTAATATTACTAGCTATCTTAATCTAAATATTAGTAGTTTAACTAAGTCAGACTTTAATAAATCTTAGTATTATTATTATATTTACTAACTTAAAAAATTCTAGATAAAAATCTTGGTATTATAGCTATAAAGCTTATTTTAACTATAGATATCTTAGCTATTAATCTATAAACTATAAAAAGGCTTTATATAAGAAAAAGAAAAAGATTACTAGATATAAAAAATCTAGTAATCTAAATAATAAAAGCTTCTAAAATCAAGAATATTAATTTAATTAATACTTGATATTACTGGGTATTATTAGAATAAGAAAATAAGAGTCTTGGGATTAGTTAATAATATAAAATAGAATTAAAATTATTCTATTACTAAATCTATTATAATTTATTCCTGGATTTATAGACTAATTATCCTGATTAGTATAATATAAAAAAGCTATATTAATATTCAAGAATATTATACTTGAAGAATTTTATTATTAATCTATAGTATAATTAAAAAAAGTTAGTCTTGTTAATATAAGAGATTATAAAGAATTATTAAGTTATAGTTAATATAGTACTCCGTACTTTATTTACTTTTATATTATAACTTGTGACTAAAATCTTGTTATTATAAGTATATTTACTCAGGTTCTTTTCTTGCTTTATTTTAGTATTTATTTAGTTTATTTATATATTATATTATTTTTCTTCTAAAATTTCTTTGCTATTATTTTCTTGCTTTTTATTTTTCTTATATTTTTATTATTATTTTTTTATCTACTATTTTATATCTTCGGTTTTTTTTTTAATTCTATTATATTTTATAACTATTTCTTGAATATTATTATTACACAGCTCTCTGTTCTTTTTTTGTATAAAATATTTTTATTTAATAGTTAAGAAATATAATCTTATTAGTAATTAGAGCTTTGAGATAGTTTATAAATTTAATACTTAGATATTAATTCTCTGTGCTTATGGTTCTTGTAATAATACTATTTATAAGATAGTAAGTTTCTCTCTCTCTTTATCTAATTTATACTAATTTTATTATTATTTTACTTTAGTTTCTAGCTAGTATTCTGGGTAATTTGTTTAAGTTTATATTAATTATTAAATAAACTATTAAATTTTGGACTAATAGCCCTGGTACAGCCATGAATAACTAGTCTTAATCTATTATTACTACTATTTTACAAGCAGAATATGTTTTAAGCAAGACTCTGGAGTCTATTTTAGTAGTTTACTATATATATTATTAATTAATTACAAGTAAAAAAGCTATTAAGAATATTTATTATTATATTATTTCTATTATAATTTATTACTAATATTATATAGTTAGCTTCTGTGAATTACTATTATTACTAAATACTATCTTATTCTTATTTTTTTTTCTTCTATAGTCTTTTCTAGTACTAATATTAAATAGATAGAGTTTTACTTGAGTTATTTACTTCTTCTTCTTTCTAGTAATTCTGGATTTATTTTATAGTTTACAGCTAAGCATGTTTTTCTTAAGAGTATTATAATAGTAATATAAATTAAATATAGTATTAGAATACTCATAGCTATGTTTTATATTAATAAAATAAATAAGACTTGGCCTGTTATACATGAGACTATTTTATTTTAAGAATAGTATATAGATGTTATTTTATATTTATTTTACTTATAAATAATATATATTTTGCTGATATTTTTATAGCTAAATAAAATAATAATTTAATAAGATTTTTTTTTAAATTATTAGATTAGATATAGTATATTAATATTATTTATAGTAACTTATTAATTATATTCTAATAGCTACTTTTTTATTTTAATAAGTAATATATTTTATTATTTAGGATATTTTTTTCTTTAATTTTTTTAATTTTTAGACTTGATTAATAGTAACTAGTATACTATTATTATATAGATTATTCTTAATTTAGATATAAAAATTTACTTTATAGTTATATAATACTTTAAATAATAAAATTCTTATAAAAATTTATTATATTATTATAGATAAATTATACTATTAGTAACAAGTTAGACTAATTTATTTATTATTTATTAATAAAATATTAGAGATAATATTCTATTAGCTAGTTTATTCTTTTTATTTAGCTATTAGTTTATAAATAATATACTATTAATAAATATAGTTTAATATAGCTATAATATAATAGTTTTCTCTAAAAATTACTAGTAAATAGTAATTTTCTATTAGATATAATACTTTTAGAGAAGCTATATTAAAATTTAACTTTGTTATAAAATAGCTTAGCTAATTTAAAGTCTATTATTATAGATAATATAAAAAATATATATACTATTTTATAAATCTATCTACTATAGCTAGGATAGTATTAGCTAATTATTTTTAATAGTCGATTATAAGAAGACCTGTAATAAAGTCTATATTTAGTTTTTAAAGGAATTTTATAGAAATAGATAATAAAATAAGCTTTCTATAAATCTAATATTATAGAACTATAAATCTATTACAGGTTATATAGTTATTTATATATTCTAAGATATATTATTATATAAAGTTCTAGTAAAATTTATATTTTACTAGTTTTTTTAGTTTAGTTTAAATTAAAGTATTCTACTAGAGATTTATTATAATATATCTTAATAATTTTTTAATATAGATCTTGATTAGATAAAATAAAAAAAATACTTATTATTAAAATAAAGTAAACTATTTTTAATTAACTATTTTTTAAATTCTTATTTCTCTAATAAAACTATTTTATATTAGTATTAGATTTCTAGATTCTGGTTTTAACTTTTTATAATTAGATCTTTTAATAGAGATTTTACTTTATTATAAATATTATTTATTACATAGGCTATATTAATCTTATATTTAAATAGTTTTTGGTTATATCCAAGATCTTACCTTATCTTTTATTTAAATAAGATTATTTTATAAAAGATTATAAATTAAAGTAGTTAGATAAGATCTTAAATTATATAAAGATATTTTTCAGGATAATATTACTAATATTTAAATAAATAAATAATAGTAAATAACTCTTAAGCTAGTATAGAATAGTTTACTTTAGGTTCTGTAAACTTTTTTAACCAGAAAGTAATAGAATAATAGATTTTTTTTTATTAGATTAAGAGTATATTCTGGCTATTTCTCTTTTACTTATATCTATTTTAATATAGCATGATTTTAGTAGATCAAAGTATTATAATAAAGAGACTGATTAAAAGACTTTGAGAAGATAATAAAATACTTATTCTTTTTAATTATACTAGTTAAGCATCCCTGCTTTTCTTCCATGTATACTATCTTTTAGTGGGTTTGTAAGTATAAAAATAATATAAGAATAGTTAAAAATAAAATATTAGTAGAAATTACAGAAGTCTAGAAATATTTATAGATTATAATAACTTTTAGATTTTAGCTATAAAATAATAGCTTCTATTTTTTTTAGATTTATTAATATATTCTATAGATTTAATCTTTTATTAGTAGAATTAATATTTACTTCACTTTATATATAAATTAGTGTTTCTTAGATATTTTAATACTTTAATAATATAGTTAGTATATTTATCTTTTGATATAAAGAAAATAAGAATATTATCTTGATATACTATATAGAACATGACTAGTATATTATAAAATATAGTATAAATATAGGTTTAGAATATTGCAGGTGCATTGGTTAAGCTAAAGAGTATTACTATATACTTATAGTATCTATATTAGTATTAAAATACTATTTTTTATTAGTCTTTTTCTTTTACTTAGATTCTATAATAGATATCTTATAAATCTAATTTTAAAAAAATATTATACTTCTAATAATTAATCCAAGATTTTGGAAATTAATAGTAAAGAGTAATAATTTTATACTATAACTTTATTTAGATCTTGGTAGTTAATATATAATTATAACTCTCTATTCTTTTTAGATATAAAGAATTAGGGCTCCTGCTAGACTTTTAGATAGTTAGATTTATTTATAGATACTATTATTATCTAGATATATATATAATATTTCTAATTCTGTAATAGAGAGGGGGTAAATCAGTCTATATAGGATTATATCTTTTTTAATAGTAATAATAGTATAATTACTTATCTTTGAATATAGTAGCTGCTTTGCTTTTAAGATTAAGAATATATTATAAAATACTTTAAATTCAGGTAGGATTTAATCTATATTTAGTTTATCTTAGTTTTCTTTCTTTTTTTCTAGTAATTATAGTTTTTCAGGTAGTTTTATAATAGCAAATATATATACTTAATTATAACAGACTTTTATAAACTAATAGCTTTTTAGAATCTTAAATTTTTTAGTTTAGAACAACTATTAATAGGATTCTAGAACAAGTTAGATTTATAAGTTATATAGAATTATTATTAAAAGAAAAACAGGGCTTTCTTTTAATAATAAATTTTAAGACAGAATTATAATATATAATCTTATAATAGACTTCTTGCTCTCTCTTAAATCTATAAATATAATAGAAACTTTCCAGACTTCTTTGGTTTTAGTTAGTCAAGAATTAATAGTATAAATAATAAATATAGTAAGTTTTGCTTGCTTAAAGTAATATTCTTAAATAAACTTATAGCTAATATAGTTAATCTTAGTATAACTATCTAGATTACTATAAGTTTTGAATTTATTTTATATATAAATAGAGATTATAAAATACTTTATACTCTCTATAATAGAGAATTAAGTTAGAGACAGAGATTTTACTCTAACTTATTTTCTTTTTCTAAGTAAATTATTTCTGAATTACTAGTATTATTATATTATTTATACTGTTCTACCTGAGTTAATTAAACTAAGATAACTTTAGATTTTAGATATTAGTTTATAATACTCTAGACTATTATAATTATAGTATATTCTAGTTTATTATTTATATTTTTAATATTTTATTTTTAAGTCTTACTTTCTTTAGTATAATTCTAGTTATTTTTCTAGTTTTAGAATATAAATTAAGAATTATTAGTTTTTTATTATTTAAATTTTTCTATTAGATTCTAATATTATATTATAATAGTAACTATTTTATCTTATATTTCTAGTAGATCTAGAATATATTTTTCTATATTTCTTTGTAGATTAGGTTATAGTTTTGAAAAATATATTAAAGTATATTCTTTTTCTCTAATCTTAGAGAAATATCTTTCTAATATATCTAAATAAGTATAAAACTCTTATAAATCTTAAGTATTTTGCTATTAAGCTTATTTTTTTTTTTAGATTATAATATTAGCTTGTAGAATAGCAGTATTTTAAATAAAAGTAATAGTCTATTCTGCAAAATTAGACTATATTTTATATTAATTATCTCTATTATTTAATTACTTCTTTATTACTGTGTTAATTCTATCTCTACTAGTATATATAATCTATATTACTAAGGCTAGATAGTTTTTGTACTATCTAATTCATATTTTTATTTTTTTATTTTTTATATTTTGTTTTATATTAGCTAACTATTTATTATATTATTATAAATTAAACTTAAGAGTAAACTCTAGAATATTCTTAATTTTAATTTCTAAATAGTCTTCTAATAATAAAAAAGAGAAGAAGTGTTTTCTCTTTAATCTTGATTTATATTTAATATCTTGACTATATTTTTCTATTTCTTTTTAAAATTCTGTAATTCTTTTTTAGATATTTCTTAACTTAATTAATTATTTTTTTTAAACTAATTTTTCCAGAGTAAGTATTGCAGAATATTTTTCTATTTATTTTCCAGAGCTAACTTGGATCTCTGTATTATCAAAAGAAGTTTGCTCTTATTCTGTAGTTAGAGAAGAAATAAATAGTATAATTTCTCTTAGATAGCTAAAGAGAATCTTTAGAATATCAGAGATTAATATTTAAAAATAGATTATATCTGTATTAGCTAAGTAAGAGTTACTTAATAGAATTATTTCTTTGATTATAAATATAAAAGAACTAAAGCTTGCTCTTTCTAAAAAAAACAGATAATTCTAACTAATAAGAATAATCTACTTATACATGATCTGAGTAGTAATATTAATTAATACTTGATATTACTGGGTATTATCAGAATAAGAAAATAAGAGTCTTGGGATTAGTTAATAATACAAAACAGAATCAAAATTGTTCTATTACTGAATCCATCACATAGGAGAAGTAATATCACATGTTTAGAGAGAATATTTGATTTTTCAAGTAATAGAGAGTTAACTTGATCAGAGTCCTTCCTGTCATGCTAAATAGTAATAAATAGATTATTAATACAATTAATTACGCAACTAGTTAGCTAGTTGCGCGAGCAGTCCTGGAAGTAATAGACAAGATAATTACAAAAATTCTTCATGAGAAGATCTTTGTCCACTATAGAGTAATAGTAAAGTTACTATTAGATATAGTCTAAACCTGTTATCAAGAATAGTAGCTTACTACATGCAATCTCAGAGCTATGCTCATGAAGATACTAATGGAAAAGCTAATATGCCTGTGGGACAAGATATTGTCTGGTACACTGCTCATGGCCAGGATCCATGTACATAGTATTACAGGCACCAGCCCTTTTGAACTTCTCTATAGCATGAAACCCTGTCTTTCTAATAATATTATTTCCAAGAAATAAATTATTTAAGAGGATTAGCTTATACAGGTATATCATGCTTATACCCTGGCAAATAAACAGCTTTTAGTATATACTATTAAATACCAGGTAATCCGCGATAAAGAAGTCAAAGAACACTAATTCAAACCAGGAGACTAGGTTCTGGTATACTACTAGTTATTAGGAAAGTTTCAAAGCAAGTAGTTATACTCTACAAGGTACTAAAATCTTACATACCTCTTAGCATGTATACTATTAGTAAACCAAATAGCTATATAGTCTGTAATCTAGTTAATAGACAATACCTGATCAAGACAAATATAGGAAACCCAGAATATCTATAATTATTTATACAAGTACTTAATAGATTACAGAAGACTAGACTATCTATAAAATATCTAGTAGAGATTTAATCATTCTTAAATAGTATTAAACTATTAACAAGCTTCGTGGAAGAGACAAGACCTAAATAAAAGCCAAGTCCAAAGTAGAGGCAAAGAAGCAAGCAAAGTCAACAGCAGCACAAGTACCAGAGAAAATATATATCTTCTAATACCATGTTCTTGAGTCAAAAACAGATCATGAAAGTAAATAGAAATTAGAAGACTTATATATCTCAGACTATAATTTACTGGCAGAACAATCAAGCAAACCCCTGACTAAATAATAATCTCAGAGGGATACTAAAGAGATGCCGGAATTCAATAGACTATTTACTATAGTTATTTTGGATTATTTAGAGTAAGCAGGATATCAAGACTGCAACAACAAAAGTTCTTTGATTAATTAAAAAAAATCTAACTAAAAGAAAGAGAAAACCATAGAAAAAAAGGGCACAGCCCACCAGATAATAACAAGAGAAAAAAAAAAAGAAATATCATCCCCTCTAATCCATTTTCTTATTCTCATCACTCTTGCTACTATTGTTTTCCTTCTTACCCAAGCCCTTCATACTTACTGAACTACCCAAGTCCAAACTGCCAATACCCCCAGATATCTCAAAGACTAGTAATCCTTCTACTTTCAAACAGTATTTGTTGGACAGTAAAAAGATAGAATTAGTAAACCAAGGACATGGAAGCTAGGGAGAATAGAAAATATTATCAGATATAACAGACAAAGAATAAGCAGAAAAAGAACTCTCTAAAAAGATAACAAGATAATCAGGGTACAAGTAGAATCCCCAGCCACCAGACTATTTAACTAGTTGGTCTTCTCAGTCTAAAACAAGATATTCAAATCGTTATTCACAACCCCTAACTCTCTATAATAGCATAATATAACTTCTCTTATCATGGCCTATATAACTATATATACTAAGCTCAGGATTAGAAATATGGAGTCAGGGAGAATAATTTTAATTAGTAATAGAATAAGTCTTGGAGCATTGCTAAAACAGTTTATAGACAGGAAGAGACAGTCGAGAAGATTAAGAAAACTATTACTAAATAATAGGGCTAGATGGTAATAAATATAGTATTTGACTATGTCAAGTCTTATAATATTATCTATAAAGTATAGAAATTAGCAAACTCTGGAACTTTGTAGAATAATATCCAGGGTAAACTAAATAGAGCTATTCTTAACTATTACCTGTCAGAAGGGCCTGGTTACCAGAGAATATTAGATATATAAGTAGTAGATATAGCTATTATTATATCAGGACAGGAGTTACTACAGGTAACAGAGATAGAGACAAGCAGATATAGACTTATGCTAAATTATTTTGGGTTCTTGGTATTAGCAGTATAGTTAGTATTAATACTAGCTCTGCTGCCTGCACTCTCTAACCTAGCTATAAGAAATCTTTCTTTATATAACTTGTTCTTGTTTTATATTTCTATTATTATATAGTATATTACTAGTTCATGATCTAACATGCAGGTGCTGCTTGAATTACTAGAAAGTATTACTATTAGTATTAGAAAAATAGTATCTCTAGTTAACCAATTAGTATCAGGAATAATTGCTTAACACATGTCAGGGAATTAAATAAACTAATTAGAAGCTATAGTTACCAGAGTATTAACTCAGATTATAGCTATTATAGTATAATATCTAATTACTGACTTAGTAATATTAGTGTGGGATAACAAGAAGCTAGTAGTTCTTAGTAATAAATCTACACAGGCAGACCAGGAATAGCAGGATACCTGTAAATATCATAGCATGCTGCTGGTGGTAATATATGGAATTACTGCAAGCAAAAAGGTCAAGGATATCTATCTTGTTATAATACTTGGTATAATATTAGATACTGTGACAATACCTGGTGGCCTTATGTGTTTCTATTATATGAGATTATTAGTATCTAAGATTAGAATATATACAGGATTGCTTAATTATAACTAGCTGGTCTAGTAGCTTGAGTATATTACTTACTACAGAGAATAACTAGGCAATATCTATGTATCTAAGAATATGTTTAGCTAGTTCTACCACGCCAATCACCCTATTTAATCTGAAGATATCTTAGGTATCTATAAATATTATTACAAACTGCTTAACAGGGGTCTTCTACCCAGGTCAGTAACTCTAGAATTAATATATACAGTGACTAGTATTAATATTAAAAGCAGGAAAAGAGAATAGAACAAAGTATAGAACTAGAAGAGCAGTATTATAATTGTAAAGTTAATAGAATAGTAAAGTAAATAACTAGAAAACTTGCTATTCCTGATACTAGCAAGTCTGCTATCTTGCTAGATCTAGTATATAATAAATTTAATATATATATCTATATTACTAGTAAGAGATAGAGAGGCCTAACTAGGGCTGGTTATATTTAATATATTATAGAATAAGCTAGTAACTAGTAAGACAAGATATTAGCTACTATATATAGTATATTTATCTGAGGCCTGACACATATTAGTAACTAGTATTATACCTCTATTATATTAAATATACACGGCCCAGGGTTTCTATATTTTTTTAGATATATTAATATTAATATTAAGCAAGTAATATAACAATCCTGGGGTATAAATATAATCTAAGAATTAATTTTAATAGATAATAAGAATAAAGCTAACTATACTAAGCTGCTTGCCGGAATATATCTTTGTCTTGAAGAATAGAATAGCTAGAAAGTAGAAAGAGAAGAAAAGCTGGACAGATTAGTTAATAAGATCCTACTATAATATTTTACCATAAATAATAAGTATTTTTAGACAAAGTAATTAGCATAGCTATGTCAGGTCTTGAGCACGCGAATTATATATCCTAGTCTATTTTACAGATCTACAGGCCCAGCAACCAGAGTATGCTGTACTATTCTTCTATAGTTTATAGCTGTGCAAGATAAATATAATACTCTTGAGTTATTAGAGAGAGATATATGGGAGAAGCTTACAGCAGTCTACTATAATATGATACCAGGACTGGTATTATCTTCTATCCTAGTAAACTACTATACAGTTGTTCTATATATATTTCCTGCTGCTGTTATGCTGACAGGTCTTGGTTCTATCAGTAACATGCTAGTTAGCTATTACTACTAGGATTTAGCAGAAGTAATCAAGAAAATAAATATTATCTTTGGCTCTGATACATGCAAGGCTAGAGATTATATAATAGCATAGTATAAGAACATGCACAGAAAGATAGTAGAAGTACTTTCAAAGTTCTTTGATCTTGAAGATTGCGTGTTTAGTAATATCTTCTATAGATATAGAGTATTCTACTCCTGCTCTAGTATTAGTCCTGTTTAACATGCCTCTAGTGAATAGCAGAGAGAGCTATGATTATTACTAAATAAGTCAGTGACAGAAGAGGGATTCTTATATAAAGTTGTAATTAATAGAAGAAGCACAAAAAGCATTCGCGGACTGACATTCCTATCCAGCAGCCATGAGCCATGTTACTTTGTATAATAAGAAGGCGTGTTTAGTTCTTTTTTTTAGCTAGATTTTAGGGGGCAGAGGAGGTGTAGTAGGGTGACCTGTCACCACCACTTACCTCCGCGGCCTACTTATATATAGGATCTGCCAGTCTCCTAGATAATGAACCATCCACCTGTTTCTCTTTCTTGTTTGGACCTCGGTTCCCTCCACTTCTTATGTATCATATCTGGTATCCTACTGGAGCCCTCAACCTACTATTTTATTAGTATTATTTATAGTTAGATTATCAATTAGTTAATAGTTAATACTTATTTTTTTAATTCTATTTTTTTAGTATAAATATACTTCTTGATAATATTTTTAATCTAGATTCTTAAATATATCTAGTAAATAAGGATTTCCTACTTTATTACTAGTTTATTAGCTAATTTTTATTTTTATTTAATCTATAGTATATATAATAGCTTTTTTATTTTCTAGTAGTATTCTAGCTTTATAGCAAGTATTATGCTATAATAGTTAATAACCTATTTTTATAAATAATTTAATAAACTTGTAGTATTATCTAGAATTTATATCTTATTAGCTTATATCTCTAGCTTGTTAAATAGGATCTTGCTATTAAATCTATAGATTTTTCTAATATTTTCTATTAGCTTTATATTAATTCTAATTTATTATATATATTTATCTCTAATAAATCTTTCTAATACTTCTAAGTCTAGTAATATTCTTACTATTTTTCTATTAATTTCTGCAAGTATGATAATTAAGAATATACTCTTAATTATATATAACTACATTTCTTATTAATGTTTATTGTAGTACTCTGTTTTATTATTTATTAATATATTCTATTCTTTCTATATCTTGTAGATCTTTTCTTAATACTCTAAGTATATTATTTTTAAGATAGAAATTCTCTCTAGTTCTTCTACTACTTTAATATATTTTTTCTATATATTAGATATTTTATAAATATCTAATCTCTATATCTTTTATATTTTAAAATATAATCTTGCTATATTTTTCCTGACTTTTTCTAATATATTACTTATAACTATAAGTTTTTTTATTATTATAGGAATTAATCTTAAATTTATTTATTTTTTCTGGCTGGATTTTATTTCTTTTATAGACTAGTTTAAGATTTATTACTATTTTATAATTATTCTAGTCTACTAGCTATCTATAGAACTTATTAGCTAGAAAATATTTTTATTATTTATTATTAAAAATAAATCTTCTCAAGTTACTTAAGAATTAATTTTTGATAATTTATTTATACTATATAATAATTAAGATAATCTATTCATAGAGTCTAAAGTATTTTTATTATTTCTTAATATTATTTAATATAATTTTAATATACTATACCTTTTTTAATTTTTTTCTAGATTATATTTATTACATATATTCTAAAGTTATTTTTTATAATTTTTATTATTATTACTCAAGTTAAGTCTAATAAAGTTTAAATCTCTTTAATTACTTCTTTAATTTTTTTAATTTATTTTTTAATACTATTTATTAGTAATAAGATCATTTTTATAATATGTTAGAACTTTTTATAATAGTTATATCTATTTAAAAAACAGCTCTAATATATATATTCTGGATAATTAATCTAGTAGTTTTTAGCTTTAATTAATAGTTCTATACTATATATTCTAGTTTATTATAGTTTGCTTACTTTCTATCATAGCTTTTATTTATATTTTATCTCTAGTATAAAGCTTATTAATAGCTTATTTTTTTATCTAGTCTAAATATAATATAGTATATTTCTGATATTTCTACTTAGCTTTAGTTTATATTAATAATTTAGAGTAGAAAGAAATAATTAGTTTAATACTATCTAATAGTTATTAATTTCTACTAGATATTTTATAGATAATCTAGTCTTTTATAATCTATTAAATACTTATATCAATAATTATAGTTACTCTAGATTCTTTATATTTATCTTGATCAGGTACTATCTATTAAAGATTATATAGCTATTTAGTTTACTAATAGTATATACTAAGTAAATAAGATTTTAGTATCTTGTAGAATCTAAACTACTTATTTCAACACTTTTCTAGTAACTAGTAGTATACCAGGACCTAGTTACCTAGTTTAAATTAGTATTTCTTGATTTCTTTGTTATAAATTATCTGGTAGTATATACTAAAAACTATTTATTTACCAGAATATAAATATAATATATGTATATAAGCTAATCTTTTTAAATAAGTTCAAGCTTACTATAAATCTAATATTATAAGACTATAAATCTATTACAGGTTATATAGTTATTAATATATTCTAAGATATATTATTATATAAAGCTCTAGTAAATTTTATATTATACTAGTTTTTTAGTTCTATTTTAACTAAAGTATCCTGCTAGATATTTATTATAATATATTTTAATAATTTTTTAATATAGCTTTTAATTAGATAAAATAAAAAGATATTAAAAAAATAAACTATTTTTAATTAACTATTTTTTAAACTTGTTTTTCTAATAAAACTACTTTATATTAGTATTAGATTTCTGGGTTCTAGTTTTAACTTTTTATAATTAGATTTTTTAATAGAGATTTTATTTTTATTATAAATATAGTATATATTATATAGGCTATATTAATGTTATATTTAGATAGTTTTTAATTATATCCAAGATCTTGCTGTATAGTCTAGTTAACTAGATTAGTACTAGCTTGTTTATAACATAAATTTAATAAAATAAGAGTACTAAGTCCCAAGATCTCTTGATTAAATATCTTGCTTAATTTAAACTAGGATTTATTTTAGACTAGATCTTTAATTTCTAATAATTTAAATACTATAATTTAGTTTGAATTAGTACTAATAATTAGGCTTTCAGAGTATTTTCAAATTCCTTTTTATAATATTAAGAGAGTTTGTCCACTAGATTAGTTTTCTCTTTATAATATTTAATTATAGAATTATATAGAATTAAGAATACGTACTATTATACTTATTTTCTATTTAGATAAGATTATTTTATAAATAATTATAAGTTAAAGTAGTTAGAATCTTAATTATATAGAAATATTTATAGATTATAATAACTCTTAGATTTTAGCTATAAAGTAATAGCTTCTACTCTTTTTAGATTTATTAATATATTTTTTATTAAAATAATATAGCCTAGAAATTTAATCTCCTGTTAGTAGAATTAATATTTACTTAGCTTTATATATAAATTAGTATTTCTTAGATATTTTAATATCATAATAATATAGTTAGTATATTTATCTTTTAATATAAAAGAAATAAGAATATTATCTAGATATACTATATAGAATATAAGCTAAAGAGTATTACTATATACTTGTAGTATCTATATTAGTATTAAAATACTATTTTCTATTAGTCTTCTTCTTTTACTCAGATCCTATAATAGATATCTTGTAGATCTAATTTTAAAAAAAAAA
The DNA here is from genome assembly GCA_027569065.1 of Aspergillus cavernicola. Classification (NCBI taxonomy): domain Eukaryota; kingdom Fungi; phylum Ascomycota; class Eurotiomycetes; order Eurotiales; family Aspergillaceae; genus Aspergillus; species Aspergillus cavernicola. The sequence goes on from JAPDEK010000170.1 coordinate 22,794, forward strand.
TTAAATTTCTAACAGTTAATCCAAGATTTTAGAAATTATTTTTTACTATAATTTTATTTAGATCTTAGTAGTTAATATATAATTATAACTCTCTCTATTCATTTTACATATAAAGAGGATTAGGGCTCCTGCTAGACTTTTAGTCAGATTTTTTTACAGATAATATTATTATCTCGATATATATATAATATCTCTCTGATTCTATAATAAGGAGAGAATAAATTAGACTATATAGGATTATATCTTTTTAATAGTAATAATAACATGGTTACTTATATTTGACTATAGTAGCTATTTTACTTTTGAAATTAAAAATATATTATAAAGTACTTTAAATTCAGATAGTATTCAATTTATATTCAGCTTCTCTTAATTTACTTTTTTTCTACTAATTCTAGTTATTCAGGTAGTTTTATAATAGTAAATATATATATTTGATTATAACTAACTTTTATAAACTAATAGCTTTTTAGAATCTCAAAACTTTTAGTTTGGAACTACTATTAATAGGATTCTAGAATAAGTTAGATATATAAGTTATATAAAATTATTATTAAAAGAAGAACAGGGCTTTCTTCTAATAATAAAATTTAAGACATAATTATAATATATAATCTTATAGTAGACTTCTTACTTTCTCTTAAATCTGTAAGTATAATAGGAATTCTCCAAACTTCTTTGGTTTTAGCTAAGAATTAATAGCATGAATAATAGATATAGTAAGTTTGACTTAATATTCTTAAATAAACTTATAGCTGAAATAGTTAATCTTAGTATAATATCTAGATTAGCATTAGTTTTAAACTTGTTTTATATAAATAGGAATTATAAAATACTTTGCAGTCTCTATAGTAGAGAATTAAGTTAAAAACAGGGGTTTTACTCTAACTTGTTTTCTTTTCCTGAGTAAATTATTTCTGAATTACTAGTATTATTATATTATTTATACTATTCTGCTTGAGTTAATTACACTAATATAGCTTTATATTTTAAGTATTAGTTTATAAAATAATCTAGACTACTATAATTATAGTATATTCTAGTTCTATTATTTATATTTTTAATGTTTTATCTTTAAGTCTTGCTTTTTTAGTATAATCTTAGTTATTTTTCTAGTTTCAGAATATAAATTAATAATTATTAGTTCTTTATTATTTAAAATTTATATTATTAGATTCTAATATTATATTATAATAGTAACTATTTTGTTTTATATTTCTAGATCTTAAGTATTTTACTATTAAGCTTATTTTTTTGGATTATAATAAATTAAACTTAAGAATAAATTTTAGAATATTTTTATTTTTAATTTCTAAATAGTCTTCTAATAATAAAGAAGAAAAAGAATATTTCCTTTTTAATCTTGATTTATATTTAATATCTTGACTATATTTTTCTATTTCTTTTTAAAATTCTATAATTTTTTTTAAATAATTCTTAACTTAATTAAATATTTTTTTAAACTAATTTTTCTAGAGTATTATAGAATATTATTCTATTTATTTTTCAGGTCTAACTTAGATCTTTATACTATCAAAAAGAATTGCTCCTGTTCTATAGCTGGAGAAATAGTATAATTTCTCTTAGACAGCCAAAGAGAAGCTTTGGAATATCAAAGATTAATATTCAAAAACAGATTATATCTGTATTAGCAAGTAAGTGTTAGTAGAATTATTTCTCTTGATTATATATATAAAAAAATTAAAGCTTGCTCTTTCTAAAATAATAGGTAATTCTAATATCTAAGTAGTAATATTAATTAATACTTGATATTACTGGGTATTGTTAAACTAAGAAAATAAGAGTCTTGGGATTGGTCAATAATACAAAACAGAATTGAAATTGTTCTGTTACCAAATATGTCATATTCTTTAATATTTTTTCTTAATTTACTTGAATACTTTTTATTATTCTAGATCTTATATAAATAATTTATTATCTTAGAGTAGTCTTGTCATAGATTGTACTATTTATAAGTAGATAAATATATGTTTATATATATCCAGAGATTCCAAGAAATCCTTGTATTTTTTTTTTGTTAGTTAGTACTAGCTATACTATTATATTATTAACTTTCTTCTTTGAGATTTTCTATCTCTTTAGCATGTAGACTATTCTAAGATAGTTAATCTTTCTTATATTAAACCTGTCTTTTTTAATATTTATTATTAGAGTAGTATTTATTAATATTAGTACAATCTCTCTTATATCTTTTTTATATTTATCTAGATTCTTGGAGTAAATAACTATATCATTAAAATAATATAGTAACTGTTTTATTTAGATACTTTCTTAGTATATAAGTTATATATCTTGTAAATTTAGCTAGTAATTACTTTAATTCTATAGATATAATAATCTATTTATATAATTCTAAGTCTATAAGAAATATAGTTTTTTTCTATATTATTTCTAAATACCTATAGATTAAAGTAACTTTATAAGATATTAAAGATAGCTATAATCTTAGCTTCTTATAATAGATCTTATTTCTGTTCCAGATATAATATTTTATTAGTATTATTTATAGTTATATTATTAATTAGTTCATAATCAATAATTATTCTCTTATTTCTATTTTTTTGGTATAAATATATCTTTTAATAATATTTTTAATCTAGATTCTTGAATATATCTAGTAAGTAATAATTTTTTAATAAATTTCTGCTCTATTACTAATATATCAGCTAATTTTTAATTTTATTTAACTTGTAGTATAATATTATTTTTTATCTACTAGTAATATCCTAGCTTTATAGCAAGTATTATACTATAGTAGTTAATAATGTAGTTTTATAAATAATTCAATAAACTTGTAGTATTTTATTAGTAGTTTTTCTTAACTTTAGTAAGATTTCTTTTTATAGACTTCTAATATTTTAGGTCTTTCTACCTATATAACTTGAATTTATCTTATTTTATTTAGTTAATTAGAGATAAATATTAATAATTACTTCTTATTAATACTAGTAGAGAGTTTTCCTCTATCTCTATTTATATTTTTAATTCTTTATATTTTATAGTTTTATTTTTCAGTTTTTAGCAGGTAAGTTTATATCCATATAGCTCCTGCCAACTAATTAATTATCAGGTTTTATTATTATTATAACTACTTTATTTTTTATGTTATAATATTTTTCTGGATTAGTATAATCTTGAATTATATATTTTCCAAGTTTATTTCTGGCCCTGTTAGTTTTCTTGAGTAGAAAGTAATAGAACTATATTTTCTATCTAGTCCAGGTTATATTATCCTGGATCTAAATTCTAATAATAAAATCTAAGATCTCTATCTCTATAGTAATATTTTTTACTAAATAATAAATTAGTACTTTAATAATAGTCTTTTTAGATCCATCAAATGCCTCTTGCTGTCTGGTTATCTATTTATATTTTAATTTTTAAGTAACTTGAATAGAGATATAAGTTTTACTTGATATATTCTTTTTAGTCTCTAAATAGACTAGAATATAAATAAAGATATAATTTATATATTATTATAGGTATTTCTCTAATACTAAGTTAATAAATTATTAGAATATTACTAGTATATTAGTTAGCCTGAATAGTATTATTAAGTATCTAAATTTACTTGTAAAAACTATTTTCTATGATTTACTTTCTATGATTTATAGCTAGTAGTATATATATCTCTAATATTATATTTACTAAACTATTTTATCTTTCTAATTCTATCTTATATATCCTAGATTAGTAGTAGAGAATATTAATTCTTATTAGTTATATTATTTAGTAGTCTGTAGTCTATATATAACTGTTTTTCTTTATTTTTCTTAGATATATATAGTAGACATGTTTTATTAATAATTTTAAGACTTAGATATTGACTTTCCAGAGTTGGTTTTTAATATATTTCTTGAGTACTATAGAGTTTTTTTCTGATATAGAAATAAGCTATTTATAGTTTAATTTCTTCTTTTATAAATAGAAATAGTATAGTTATAGGGTCTGTAAGATAGTAACTCTAGTTTTATAATATTATTTGTTTTTGCTGGTTGCCTAACCAGATATTAATATTAATTATTATCTTGCTAATAGTGTTGATATTACTACTATAATTTTTATAACTAGATCCTTTCTAAGTATATATAATATTTCTTGGTAATTAATTCTCTTGTAGATAACTTGGCTTTATCTAATATAATTATATCCCTCTCTACCTGGACTGAATATTATCTTGATATTCTTCTAGGTTATCTATAACAGAGAATCCGTCCTGTGCAGAGCCTCTTATATTAATTATATAGAGAGAGATATTAGAAGAAAGCTTCTATTAGAATACTTAGAAACTATTTAGTATAGTAATTAACTATCTAGAGCTTATATAGCTTGCAATTTAATAAGTAATAATATCTATATAGTAAATTTAAGAAAGATCTTGGACTGAAAGCTAGTAGACCATAGAAATAATATTTTCTAACTATATTATATAGATATAATCTCAGGCTAACTAGGGATTCTCTATTCCTTTTATTTGAAAATAGAAAGGTACTAATCTTCACAGTATTAGTATATAAGAATCCTTTACTTTAAATCAAAGTAAAAGATAGTTAATACTAACTCTTTTTATTTTTAGCCCTAGTTAACTCTCTGAAGTAAGAGACTGCTATCATTTATATTCTTACTCTGTTTTAGGTAGCCTTGAATCTCCAAGTATAAAATAATTATTCTTCTTTTTTCTTCTCTCTTCTCTCTCTTTTTTTCTCTATCGCCTACTATTTCTGTCTTCTTGTTCATGTTATTCTGGTTTCTTTGAGATAAAATAATACCTTCAACTTGTTTTATTACTATTTTTGGACTGCTAATATCTTTGACCTTGAGCTTGATAAAAGAAGAGGCTGTTGTTTGCAATCCTGCGGGGTTTGAGGTGTTCAGAATCTATTTCCAGAGTAATTACCAAAGACTTTCACGGAAATCTGCTCAAAATAATAATCTTGCTTTAGCTAGTATTCTCATGTTCTCTTTATAAATATCTATATTAATCCTGTTAAACCATGTATTTTCTTGATCTGAAAGCTTCTATTACTCTCTAATCTTCTCATTTGTTAAATCTCTAGTCTTTATTTTTTACTAAACTTTTTCTATTATCAAGTATTCTCTTCTCTTTCAGAATATCTTCTCTTTATTAATTATTCTGTCTATTCTCTTCTTTAAAATCCTCTTCCAAGAAAGCTTCTTCTCAGAAATTATCTCTAAAATTAGCAGCAGGACCTTCAGGTAGACCTGTTGACCCACGGGTTGGGGCGGGTTTTTCACCTGAGGCAACCCACCCCACTGGGTTTTGGGTTGGGTCAGGCACTGCCTGAACTACCCATGGGTTATTAAAAACCCACTAACCCAACCCATAAAACCCATAAAACCCAACTATGCATATCCATACCTAATTAGGCAGTGATCTATATAATCAACAAACATAATCTAAATAACTGTATTAGATACAGTTATTTATTAATAATCAGTATGTGTATGTAATTAAATTACTGTATTTTATTTCACTTTATTTCTTGGCAACCCATGGGTTAATCCACTGGGTTGTGATTTCTAATTTACTACCCACAACCCAGTGGGTAATTAAAGTCACTGACCCAACCCGTTTCTTGGCGGGTTGGGGCGGGGTTCATGGGTTGGGTTTAACAAGTCTATAAGAAATAAATAAAAATATATTTAGTAAAAAAAAAAGATAGAAAATATAGATACTATAGTTTTTTTAGTTATAACATATTAAAGTACTGGTATCTAGTATCTAAGATCTAATAGTCTAACTAGAAGTCTTATCTAGAACTTTAGTATTATAAACTAAATTCTAGGAAAATAAAAAAGGAGAAAGATTTAAAGAAACTAAAAAATTAGACTATTAAAATATTTATAAATACTATAATATTAAAAATCTAAATAATTTTAATTTTATTAGAGTAATTATTCTAGTAATAATAGTAGTTAATTTTAGAGATAGATAGTTAATTAATACTAGTTTAGAATATATATTTATAATAATTAAGTTTAAATAGAAAATCTAACTAAAAAATATTTATTTAGTACTATAAATAAAGTCTCTATAATTCTAAAAAAAAGAGATTATAATTCTATAGATAAAATAAATTAATAGTAAAATATTAATAATTTATTTTAAAGCTCTCTCTGGAGTCTTTTTATATTATATAATTTATTATCTAGAAAAGAAATAAAAAGATTTTAGGCCTGTATTATAACTCTAAAATCTTGAGAATCTAAAAAATATTTATAGATAAGAAAGTTAGCTAAGTATACTTAAAAAATAAAGTTCTATAAATTATACAGGCTAATAAGAATAAAGAAATTTTTTTATAGAATTTATTTTTAATAAATCTTTAGTATTAATAATTGGAGTATTAGAAATACTATCTCCAGAGAGTAACTTACAAAATAATTATTTAAATAGATTATAAGAATTTGATATATTTTATAAGTACTAAGAAACTTAGTAAATAATAAATATAATAGATTTAGAATCTATCAAGATTAAATATATTAAAAAATTATTACTAATATATTAAGTAGAAGACCAGACTATATAATAGATATTAGAAATCTAGAAATAAATATATTTAATAAAATAAAAACAAATTATAATATAATTAAGAAGATACTATACTTATTATTATTATTATAATTACTAACTATAAGTTTTATATTAAACTCAAGAAAAAATAACTAGAGAATATAATATTATAATTATAAATAATAAATATAAATTATTTTGAGTAAAAAAATAGATTAATTATATAGTATAGATTAATTATAGTATCTTAATTAATAGTTAAGAAAGTAATTAGACTGACTATATTATAACCTGTTATTAGAAGAATACCAGGAAATAGACAGAATAATAGAGAAGATTTAATAAATTTATTATTTCCCAAGAATATATAATAAGTATAAAACTATATTAGAGAATATAAGAATTACAGTCAAAACAAGCTATCTTAATATTAACTATTTAGAAAGATATAAATACCAGAAGCTCTGATAAAACTATAAGAAAGTATAATAATAGACTTTATCCGAATTACTACTATTAAAGAATCCTATTACTAGGATTACTTATATAGATATGGTTATAATAGTTAACAAGCTTATAAAGTATACTATTATTTAACTAAATATAAATAATATTACTACTAAATAGTATTATTATTATTATTACAAGAAGTATTTATATAGACTAGATTACTAAAATAGATTATAAATAATTAAGACAAGCTATTCATGTTAAAGTTCTGGAAAATATTAATAGAAACATGCAGTATACTATTAAATTTATTAATTACTAATTACTAGCAGATAGATAGACGTACAGAAAGAATAATTCAGTTAATTAAATAATATATATAATATTATCTTTATTAGAACCAAGATAATTAGATTTATCTATTATTAATAAATAATACAAGAAATATAACTACTAATATAATATCTTATTTTATAAATCTTGAATAAAACCCAAGAATAATCTAGAAAATCCTGCTAGCTAAAGAATAGTTAGAATTAGTACTAATATAAAATTTAGATTTAGATATATTATATTAGACTATTTTAAAAGATATTAAATAGATAGAAGAAAAAATAAAGTTTTATTATAACAATAAATATAAAAACATGTCTTATTTAGAGAAGAGAAAGAGAGTTTACCAGCTATAATAAAATAAAAAATAGAAATACTTTAATATCAAGAGTAAATAATCAAGTAATAAACTAGATACTATAAAATATAGACTATTTAGAATTAATAAGAAAGTTACTAATAATAACTACTAATTAAAGTTATCTTCAAGAATACAAGTCTATCTAGTATTTTATATCTTATTACTTGAGCTAATACTAAATAAAGAAAATACTAATAATAAAGTAACTAATATTAATAACAAGTATAAAGTTAAAGAAATAATAAGCTGCAAGTTAGAAGAAGACCAGATTTATTACTTTATTAAATAAATTAGTTACTTATGCAAAAATAACTTATAAGAGCTAGTTAGAAATCTTAACTACTCTAAGAAAATTCAGAAATTCCTGCAAGAAACTAGTTAAGAATATCCTAATTAAAAGCTAAAATATCAAGTACTAAAGAGAAAAGACTGTAGTAATACAGATCAGGAAAGAAGAAGATAAAAAAGACTTATTAAGTTCTGCCTGCTATTTCTCTTGTTCTTTTTACTTTATTTTATTTTTTAAGTATATTAAATATTAGTATGTACTGTATTAAACTGTAAGACTTTTTATTACAATTACCCGTCAGGTTACCCGTACCCGAGCGGGTATTATCTACTCTACCCGATGTTAGTACGGGTAATTCTATTAGCTACCCGACCCGGTATCCACCGGGTTATCAGGTACCTGAAACCCGAGTCTTGGCGGGTCGGGTACACTACCCGCCGGGTTCTACGGGTCGAGTACACAACTCAGACTCTGAGTAGTTTTAATATTAATTATACTGTTTATAAGTATATAAATATATATTCTTATATGTATCCAGAGATTCCAAGAAATTCTTGAACTTTTTTCTTGTTAGTTAGTACAGCCATGCTATTATATTATTAACTTTATCTATTAAGATTTTCTATTTATTCTTTTTAAATATATAGACTATTTCTGGATAGTTAATTTTTATTATATTAAACTTATATTTTTTAATACTTATTATTAGACTAGTATGTATTAATATTATTATAATCTCTCTTATATATTCTTTATACTTATCTAGATTTTTGGAGTAAATAACTATATTATTAAAGTAAATAATAACTATTTTATTTAGATAATTTCTCAGTATATAAGTTATATATCTTATAAATTTAGCTAGTAATTATTTTAATCTTAAAGATATAATAATCTATGTATAGAAGTCTAAGTCTATAAGAAATATAGTTTTCTATATATTATTCTTAAATATCTATAGATTAAATTAATTCTATAAGAGATTAAAGATATTTATAATCTTGGTTTTTTATAAAGATCTTGTTTCTATCCTATATATAGTACTTTATTAGTATTATTTATAGTTTAATTATTTATTAGTTAATAGTTAATAAACTATTCTTAAATTTCTGTCTTTTTTTTGGTATAAACATGCCTCTTAATAATATTTTCAATCTAGATTTTTAAATATATCTACTACGTAGAATCTCTTAACAAACTCTTGCTATATTTCTAGCTTGTCTGTTAATTTCTAGTATTATTTAACTTGTAATATATTAGTCTTCTTATCTACTAGTAGTATCTTGGCTTAGTAGCAAGTATTATACTATAATACTTAATAATCTAGTTCTATAAATAACTGAATAAACTTGTAGTATTTTATTGGTAATTTTTTCTTAAATTTAGCAAGTTTCTTTTTATAGACTTTTATTATTTTAAGTTTTTCTAGTTATGTGATTTAACTTTTCTCTATTCTATTTAGTTAGTTAATCTAAAATAAGTATTACTAATTATTTCTTATTAATACTAGTGAAGAGTTTCCCTGAATCTCTATCTATATATTTAATTATTTGTATTTTATGGTTTTGTTTTTCTATCTTTACCAGGCAGGTCTCCATCTATATAGTTCCTGTGTCAAAGGTTGATATTCAAAGACAAATTATATCTGTATTGGCTAAGTAAGGGTTACTTACTAGAATTATTATTTTTCATTATAAATATAGAAGAACTAAAGCTTGCTCTTTCTAAAAAGAAAGTAGGCAATTCTAACTAATAATAATAACCTATCCATACATAATCTGAGTAGTAACGTCAATTGACACTTGATGTTACTGGGTGTCATTAAAATAAGGAAATGAGAGTCTTGGGATTGGTGTAAGGGGCCTGCGGGGCCTGAGGCAATATTCCTGTGCGATACTTAGTGGGTTCTATGGCTCGCGAACAGACTATTCGCGAGTAATGTTGGTCTTTTTGGTAAGACTTTGGAGACACGTGACCCTAAACATGGGTTCTTACAATTAGTTAATATTACAAAATAGATCCTGCTATCTAATTAATTTTCAGGTTCTGTTATTATAGCCATGCTATTCCTAGAATTATATTATATTTAGCTATAATAACAAGAACTACAAAAATATTAAATAATAATTTTTAAAAAAAAGTATTACAAGTATAATAAACTAGAATATATTGTGTAAGAAATTAATTAAAGCTACCCAGGATATATATATCAGAGCTATCTTGTTAACAGATATATTTATAATAAAAGTCCTATAATAATATAAGAGATATCTTGATACTACTAGATAGCTAGAAAATAAATAAATTTTTTTTTAAAAAAAAAAACCAAAAAACCAAAGAAATAATTAAATAGATTTAAGTTTTTATTAAACTTAAGTAATAATAAATAAAAAAATTGTAATTTTTTTTAGAATATATATAATAATTTTAATCTAGAAAATAATAAAATAAAACTATAGAAAATCAAGATTATAATGAATAATATTAAGAAATAAGAAGAATACTTTATAGACTCTAAGAATATATTATTTTAATTATTATATAGTATATATAAATTACTAAAAGTTAATTATTAAGATACTCAGGAAGATCTACTATTAATAGTAAATAAAAATAATATTCTTCTAAGTAACAAGTTCTATAAATAGCTGTAAACTAGAATAATTATAAAATAGTAATAAGTATTAAACCAGCCTGTAAAAGAAATAAAACACTACTAGATAATATATATTAATATAAGATTAATTCCTGGGATAATAAATAATCTTGTAGTTATATACTAGCAAGAGTTATATATTAGAAGAAGTTAGAAAAAAAACATGATAAGACTATATTTTAAAACATAAATATTATAGAGACTAGATATTTATATAATATCTAATATATATAAAAAATATATATATACATATTAAAATGGCTGAAGAACTAGAGAGAATTTCTATCTTAAAAAGAACTTACTTCTATAATAAGTATATTAGTTATATATAAAACTACTTATATAACTATTACCCTGTCTTAGAGTTTACTACTAAATTATATACTATAGTCTATACTATAATAATACTTATATTTAAATAATTATATTTTATAGATTTTAATATCTTTAAATCTCTATAAAAGATTAACTTAAAAGTTAATTAATTATATTATCTAGTTAGAGAATATTCTTGCTAGTAGTAGATTTATAGGTAGTTACTTGGAGAGTTCCTGCTATTCTAATAGTAGATACTTTTTCTTCTTAGACTAATAATCTTTAATTATTAGATAATATTACTAGTTCTTCTAATAAACTAGGTCTGTTAGGATATTTTGTAAATAAAAGATAAAAATTAATTGTCTAATAATATTAAGTAGAAAATAGCTTTAAGTATTACTTTAAATAGTAACTAGCTTGATATTCTAAAAAGAATAGACAGAGAGTCAGAGACTATACCTAATTATAGTAATAAAGAATATTTCCTATATATTTATATCTATAGTTCTCTTGATCTGATATATAGATCTCTGTCAGATAAGGTCACTGGTTCTTCTAATGAACTAGGTCTGTTGGGATATTCTGTGACTAAGAGGGGAGAGGATATTGTAGTCCAATAATATTAATATGGAAACAGCTTTGGAGGTGCTGCTAAACAGTAACTAGCTTGGTATTCCAAAGATTAAAGACAGAGACTAGAACTAAGTACATGATAAAGATTATTTCTTATATATCTATATCTATTATACTTATTATAGTCTATGACTATATTAACTATGCCCTATATCTAAGCTATTATAGTCCCTGACTATGTTAGCTATAACTATAGTCCTAATCTATCTTAGTATTATATTATTAATATAACTAGCATACTATATTATTACTCTGCTATTATCATGGCCAAGACTATAGTATAGTAGATTAATTAACTAAAAATATCTATATTCTCTGATAATCTTTTTTCTTGAGATCTTTGTTCCTAAAGATATAATAAGTAGTACTCTCCTAATAAGTAATAATATTTTCTAACTTATTTTTTTCTTAATATACTAGTACTAACTTGTAATATTATTTAAATCTAGTATTAATAAAGATAAATTAAATTATTATTTTAAAGAGAATAGTTTCTTAATAATTTTCTTTTATATCTATTATTTCTGTCTTGAAAATAGACTTGTTGACCCACGGGTTGGGGCGGGTTTTTCACTTGAGGCAACCCACCCCACTGGGTTTTGGGGTGGGTCAGGCACTGCCTGAACTACCCATGGGTTATTAAAAACCTACTAACCCAACCCA
>JAPDEK010000171.1:0-34581 GCA_027569065.1 Aspergillus cavernicola
TCTTCAATCTCACCAAAGCTAAATGAAACATCTGCTAGATCCATAGTAAAATGGCTGGTGTAACCACTTGACAACTGATTGCTAAGTAGTTTCAAAGTGGTTGGGAATTTTGAGCGACGAAATATTTTTGAAATCGAATTTCATGGTATCCAGTACAGTATTTAAATGGTGAGGTGCCGCGCCGCTACCGCCAAGACCGGTGGGGCCGGCTTGCGGCTTCTCTGAAGCGGCACCTGACCTGTGTACTCCACCTCACCTGTGGCACCGTTCTAGGGCCACGTCAGCTGGCGTGATGAGTACCTATATTTGCTTTTCTAAGGAGCAGGGTTGCTTCACGGTTAGGTAGCGGTGGTTTGGCGCAAGGCTGTGCGGGGCAACAAGCATAGAAACTGAAGGGACAATCTTCCTCTCTGGCACAGACTTCCGCTCGGTACTTGGACAAACTGCTGAAGACTCTCATTACTCTTGCGCAATGTCGTTCCCCCAGGTAGATCATGTCCCGCCAGCCCTTAGGTACGGAGTAAGTCGAGGTCAGCACATTAACACCCTTACAGACAAGCACCTTCGATAAGCCCCGGCTTTTCTTCAGCAGTGATCCTGCAATCGAAAAATGTCTGGCAGCGGGCAATGTCAATATCATCACATTCATCACGCTGGTGCAAAAAATGAAAATGTCGATTCTGCCATTGACATGGCAGTCAGACCTACAGCTCCTCGGACGAGGAGGAACCAGCCATGTCAATCAATCGCTAGTGGATTTGGAAACGAGCTTTGCGTTCAAGCGAGTCGCGGAGAAAGACCGACTCGAGAAAACTGACGCGGAGATCTTTCTGCGGCTGATGAACGAAGTCTACATACTTTGCAATACAGCTGTGATGAATCATGCATACATTCTTCAGCTGCAGGGGATATGCTGGGATGTTCCATTCCGGACACACCAGGGTAGTAGTCCCGAGCCACTTCAAGATGATAAAGTGTGGCCGGTGCTTGTGTTCCAAAAGGCACACTTCGGCGATCTAAACACGTTTGCCCAGCGGCCAATCGGACAAGAACTTGACCTTGCTGAGCGCTGGAGGATTTGCCTGGAGGTTGGCGTTGCGATCGCACACATGCAATCCCAAAGTATGACCTACCTGTAACCCTATCATCCCTCGAAGTCACAGTTTACTTACCTTTGCTGCCAAAAATAGACGTCATCCACGGGGATGTCAAACCCGAGAACATCCTCATCTTCAAAGGCGACGATGACGCCGCGTTTACAGCCAAAGTCGGCGACTTTGGCTTCTCCATCTCGGGAGGCCACGACAGCACGAGTGTCTCGGTGCCCCGGTCCTGGCCATGGTATGCCCCAGAATGCGACGTATATCCCCGATTGCTTTATCCCCAAGCAATCAAGACCGATGTTTTCTCATACGGCCTGCTCTGTCTGTGGTTCATGTTCGGCAGGCATTTCTCATCCATACCCTCCTCGGCCGAGGCAGGTATGCTCCACTCTAGCTCTTCAACCTCGACCCTGAGACTTCTAGACGAGCTGAAAAGAAAGGAAACGTTGGTACTATATGCAACAAAGCTGGTCATGACGGAAGAAACACTAGATACGGAACAAAAACAAATACTGCAGTCCTTCTTCAGCGGGTGTCTTGCTTGCAACCCGGCGGCACGAGCCACCGACGTACGGAGTTTGCTGAATAGTGTGTGTAAGGACGCGTAGGTTGTTCTTTTTTTTCTTTCCCATGCATTGCAGGAGGCAGGAGGGTGGAAGATAAGAGTCTGACTTTCGTCCCCTCTCTAGGATCCCACAGCAGATCGCGGACATGTCCCTCTATGAGAAGGATCTTCTAAATAACGGCGACTTCAAGGTGAGCTTGATTACTGGGTGACTGTGCTTGCAATGACCCGTCTAGGTATGCAACTCATTGCGTCATTTCTATTTCTCCGACTACCGGGTTCGAGCATATATCGTCCGGCAATTGGAGGCCTTGGTCCTGCAAGACCCGACAGTCGAACTATCCACCCAGTTAGCCATTTGCTATCGACTGGGTTTTGCGGCCACAGAGGAGGACAGGCGGTTGGAGAATCTCATATACAGCGACAAGGAGATGAATGAACAAATTCAGAAGGCGGCAGAGTCTGAACCGGCGGAGTACGCGGGGGTCCTGTACCGGAGCTTATTAAAGATGGGGAACCATTCCCCCATATCCGTTGTCGACTACTACGAGGCGCACGGTGTCTTAGAGGTCGCTGAGCTCACGATAAGATGCGATATGAAAAATCTCCAGACGAGCCTTGGGATTGAAAATCAGATCGTACTCTCTCTCAAAGACCAGTTGTCATCTATGCTCGGCTATCAGGGCCGGTGGGCGGAAGCGCAAGAGCTCAAGGTTGAACTGAGAGATACCAGAGAGAGGATATTGGGCGAGGAACATCCTGATACTCTCGATAGTATGTCCAGTTTAGCATTGGTATATTCCAACCAAGGCAAATTGGAGGAGGCTGTAGAGCTCTTTACCAAAGTCATGGATACAAGCCAGAGGATCCTGAGCCCAGACCACGCCAGCATCCAGACCCTCAGAGCAAATCTTGCAGCCACATACTGGAAGCAAGGCCGGTGGACGGAGGCTGAAGAGCTACAGGCAAAGATCCTGAAAGACCGGCAGCAAATGCTGGGAGACGAGCATCCTAGTACTCTGAACAGCATGTTGAATCTGGCTTCAATATACCGAGACCAGGGCTCGCTAGAGGCGGCTGAAGAGCTTGAAACCAAAGTTCTCCGAGAAAGAGAAAGAATGCTTGGGCGAGACCACCCTCAGACTTTGGCGGTTATGGCAAATCTCGCAATCACATACCACTCCCGGGGTGACTGGAAACGGGCAGAAACGCTTGCGGCCACAGCCCTGGAGAAAAGACAGAGGGTCCTCGGCCGCGAGCATCCCGATACGCTCACCAGCATGGGGACCCTAGCAGTCACGTATCGGGACCAGGCCATGTGGGGGGAGGCGGAAATGCTGCAGGCCGAACTTCTAGCCACAAGAGAGCGAGTACTAGGCCCGGATCACCCTGAGACGCTAGGGAGTAAGTCAGCTCTGGCGTTGACATACTGGGGGCAAGGCCGATGGCAAGAGGCCCAGAGCCTCCAAGAATACGTGTTGGAAGCCTCGCTCAGAACTCAAGGAATAGACCACCCCAACACACTGAACATCATGACAAGCCTAGCCTCGACGTACTGGAGCCAGGGCCAGTACGCAGCAGCTGAGACCCTCCAGGCCTCTGCCTTGGAACGACTCACCGAATTATTCGGCCCAGCACACCCCGACACTCTCACGAGCATGGCGAACCTTGCAGCAACATATTTCGCGATGGATCGGCTCGAGGAGGCCAAGGATCTCCAGGAACAGGTTTTGACAAGGTCGGTAATCGTCCTCGGGAAAGAGCATCCTGATACGCTCAACAGCATGGCAAATCTGGCGTCGATGTGGCACGGCATGGAACGGTGGGCGGAAGCCGAATCTCTCCAGCAGCGTCTCGTGGCCACAGCTACCGAAACATTGGGGCCCGAGCATCCCCAGACGTTGATGAATAAACATAATTTGGCGGTAACGTATAGTAAACAGAATAGGTACGAAGAAGCTAGAGAGCTTATCGGCAAGGTTTTGGATGTCCAACAGAGAGTACTTGGGCCCGAGCATCCATTAACGCTGGTTACTGTTGAGAACTTGGCAGCTCTATGCGAACTGCCAGAGGATCATACTGGGGAAGATGAGGGGTTGATGCTTCCTGACATGAATGTACCCTGGTGAGGAAATGAAACAGGATTCTTTCCGGTTCCAACTTGATTAGCCTGTGCGCTGTCATTACGTACACTTAGTATGGTAGGATCCGTCCGTGACGATCGCTGCTGCATAGGCAAACATAGCACAGGGTATTTTCTTTACTAAGCTGTACGGTATGGTTAATCAGCAATTCGACTGTGTTATTATGAACCCAGGAGAGTAGCAGCGGACTGCGTCGTCTGTGCTGAGGGAATTCACAGCCTAGGGAGATCCATCATTACAGGTCAAGAATTGGAGTTAGTGGAGACAGGCTTTGTTACCAGTCGCGGATACCTGGACGCAACGGAAGCCTCTGGAGTC
The DNA here is from genome assembly GCA_027569065.1 of Aspergillus cavernicola. Lineage (NCBI taxonomy): Eukaryota > Fungi > Ascomycota > Eurotiomycetes > Eurotiales > Aspergillaceae > Aspergillus > Aspergillus cavernicola. The sequence goes on from JAPDEK010000171.1 coordinate 4,131, forward strand.
CCAGAGCTTAGTCGGTTCATGGAAGACAAGGAAACGGGGGACTGTATATATGGCTGGCTGGGACCTCGATTCCACATCAGCATCTGGACGAAAAAGAAGGACAACGAGCTCTTCTGGTATAGCTGTCATGAGGTACGCATACTCCCCGGCCGCTCGGCCCAACTGTACTGTTTTGTACCTAATAATTCATCCAGGCAGCGAGCGCCAACATTAACAACAATCGCGAAATGGTGGATCATATTTTGGAGTGTATTAAAGATTGGCCGGTGCGAGCGCAGCTCGAGACGGTAATTCGTAGGGTAGGGGAGAGACGGTTTGTCTCCGACAAGCTAGTATTCGGAGAAGCGCTGAAAACCTGGCTGTCACCCCAACGTAGGCTGGTTGTTGTTGGTGATGCAGCCCACCCAGCCCTTCCAATTAGTGGTCAGGGTGGCACGCAAGCGATTGAGGACGCAGCCGTTCTTACAATCATTTTGAAGTTGGCAGGAAAAGAAGACGTCCAGCTTGCACTTGAAACCATGGAAAGGATCAGGTATGTTTCGGCTAGAATATTCACTCAAAGATGGGTAATTGGCGACACCGACGGAGAAGAGGAGCTAACGTTGAGTTCATCCAGATATCAGCGCGCTCGAATAATCCAAGAAGGAGGGATTGCGGCGCTACAGTTTCTCACGTACCATGTGGACTCTGAAGGCCTTCGAAAGGACCCATCGATGGTGAAACCTCCACACCCGGCTTGGATCCTGAATCACGATTGCCAGGAATACACGTATCGGGAATTTCCCGTCGTAGCCGAGGCTATTCGGACTGGCAAGGAGTACATCCCCACCAATATCCCTGCCGTCTCCAAGATGCCTCCTCTATCTCATGGCCGTAGCCTCTCCCACAGATATTGTTTTTGTTCTTTCACCCTCAACCGCGGTTGTCTCTGAATCTAATATTTATGCTATACTGTTTTAGCTTCTCTTTATCCCTACGCTATAAAAATAAACCAGTTGAACTTGGGCGCTGCGAGGTACGCAAGAGGTCACCAGTTATCTGATTCAGGCTACATCGAGTTGTGCAATAGTTCTTCTGCTTATGCATGCCTGGACTGTGCTCTACGTAATGGGAGCAACTGGATGGATGCTGGAAATGATCATGTATTATGGATTCAACCTGATTACACAATAAAGACGTCATCGGGGTTCCCAACGAAGACCTGCTTGGGGCAGGCATCCTGGCAATCAATTCTTGTCCTCTGCTAGGGTAGATATCTAGTCGATATGGACGTGCTTGATTTTCAGAAACGCCTGATATATACATTGTCAGCTGGTTAATAGTTCTATAGATTAGCACCATTCTTTTATGTTACCAAATGATCAGCCATATGTTGCCACCTGCATCCTGCCGGTGATATCCTGATTTTCACGGCGGACGATGAGACCCAATAAACCTAGATAGCTTATGTTTCTCTGCAGATGTGACAACTGGGCGATTCCCCACTTGATCCTTTACGTTACATGCAGAGAGGTTGATCACCGGACTTTAGGAGGCAACCAGAACCTGTCAATATACTTATGATATGCTTTAGGACCTGGTGTAATAGTATGACTTGAATCAAAGATCCCTCTAGCATTCTATTGGTATTACCAGTATGGATGACTAGTATTTGTTTTCTATGTGGCTCATTCATGTGTGTTCAGTTTGTCCGCATAAAGTTCTAGGCCCAGATCATGAAATTCAGGCGCTATGGTAATCGTTGCTTTTTTTCGACCGTAGGATCCTTCAGCTTGGGATCGGTCCAAACCCCAAGTTCCCGGTTGCAGATGCAATTCTGGGCACCCAAGACCTTCTCCGAAGTATGCCTATGCCTATTGCATAAATCCAAAGACCGAACTATTAATTTTATCATCCTGCTCTGCTGTATTGCTTCGCCAGTGTAGGAAGTGGGCAAGACTGTCATGCTGACTGTAGACTACTCAACCACACTCCGCGTGTATCAGCGCCCTGTTACACAGAATCATCTTAGCTAATCTTCTTAGGGTTTGCGATAGATCAATAGCCCCAAAATTCGCCAATCGAGGTCGTTTTCTAGCAGTCAGCCGACCTCACTCCCAGCCCCGCCTGGTGTCTGTCAGACATTCTCGCCTTACTATGATAACTTGTAGGTCAACAGTGCCTAGCTAGGTGTTCAAATCAGGGGCATGTAGCAGAGTGGTGGTAGTCGTAGTAGACCTGCATGAGAATGTCATGCAGTTGATCTTGTGCTGGGTGCATTAATAGCATGATTGTCACACCTTCAGGTCTCATGAAATTTACTACTACTACTATCACTAGCTATACTAGAAGTTATATAAGGGGTTATAGATGAAGAGTCTGCGTGTATCCTGTCAATTTCTTCTTATTTCACATATATCAAAGTTACCAGGCCTAATTAGCAATATTTAAATCACAGCTGATAGAAACAAGGGAGAGGGGTCTTTTTTCGACTCTAAGGCTGCAAATTCTGTGGTACAGTCTGTGGAATCCCCAAATTGGGGGCTTCGCCTTTGCATATCAATACTGCAATGTCTTGGAGAAGCTTGATCATCCGAACGTATGGTAGCATCAACCCTGTATCATCGTGTTAGAACTAAAATGTTAGTTAGTTCTGGATAGACTGCGCCAAAGCCCAGTGATGGGCCGAGGATCTCGGCCCATAGCCCAACCCACGTGGGTTATGGGCAGACTTGTTAAACCCAACCCGTGGGTCAACAAGTCTAACTAGTTTGCTGAAGGACCAGTGACTTTATCTGACATACTGGTTCTTCAGCAAACTAGGTCTGTTAGGTATTCTGTAAATAAAAGAGAGAAAGAATAATCATAGTCTAATAATTATCAAGTAGATGTCAGATAAGGTCACTGGTCCTTCAGCGAACTAGGTTCGTTGGATATTCTGCGAATAAAAGAGAGAAGGATAATCGTAGTCCAACGATTATCTGGTAGGAAACGGCTTTCAGCGGTACTCTGAACAGTAACTAGCTTGGTATTCCGAAGATAACAGACAGTAAGTAAAACTAAATCCAGTGGTAAAGATTGTCTTTATATATCCGTTATCTATCATAGTCGGCCTATGCTGTCGGCATAGTCCTCCTATGTTCGTTCCGGAGCATCGTTCCTCCGCCGTCGTCACGGCCGAGCCTGCAGCGCAGTAGATCCATTGGCTGACAATGTCTATGTTCTCTGACAAGTGCAATGGACTTACCCGTCCGGGGTTTGAGGGCCAAGATTGTTTCAGCTGTCGGATAGTCGGCGTAATCAGACGCACAAACGGTTGAACCATTGCTCGGCTTACCCGTGTGAATTGCAGATGGGATATCCGGACTACTTGGTCCAAATCCTTTTACTCCGTGGTCGCTAGAAAATTAACCGAGCTTATTTGTCGGCCGGATAATTGCCAAGTGGAGATTCGGGCCAGTGGGGTGAGAGATCACTCACCCAGAATCGGACCCCAGGTTTGTTCAGGCAAGTTGGGTTAATCCGGCTATTATAATCCCTGTAACTTGGCTTAATAAGAGAGAGATCTGCAGCCGCGGGGCCCCGTGGGCAGATTAGCCCGCTGTACTAACCAACAAAACAGTCCGCAGGTTAATAACTCTAAGATCCACAAATCTCCGCCTGCCGGGGTGCAGGCATCTATTCAGGCTCAATGGTGCCAGCCACATCACCTAATAGGGACTGTCCTGAGTGGTGTTCCCACGCCCTCTTAAACTCATAATGCCCGCCGTTTCGACCACAGATCACTTTTGCGGTGTACAGATACCACACAACGATAAAATCATCAGCAGTGAAGATGGCTCCAGCTGGCGCAGGACAAGGCCTATCGGCTCAGCGAGCCCAATACGCTGGTCCATCCGGCGTAAAAGGTATCATACATAATCGCAAGACTACGGCAATTGCAACTTTCGCGGCCCTCGGTGGCTTCGTCTATGGATGTGAGTTCTTGCTAGCGACCTATGAAGTCACCATAACAAGTCCTAATTTGATGGCTTAGATAACCAAGGAATGTTCGGTCAGATTTTGACCATGACATCCTTCACAACCCGCGTAAGAAGAACGAGCCGGTTGTATACAGGTTTTGGTGTCGGTCGCTAACTTTGCTCACTCAGTTGGAACCCTGGTACAGTGGGACCACGGGCACTCGGCAAGCCTTACTGACTGCGATCCTTGAGCTTGGTGCATGGATCGGCGCGCTGATAAATGGGTATTTGGCTGATGCTGTGGGACGACGAATTACTGTGGTGATTGCGTGCGCCATCTTTACCGTCGGCGTCATTGTCCAAGCCTGCACGCTAAACAAAGACTATGTTCTTGGCGGTCGTTTTGTTACCGGTGTTGGTGTGGGAGCTTTCAGCATGCTGGTCCCCTTGTAAGGCTCAATGATATATATATATATATATTTTTTTTGCTCAAGTTAACTCACACTGACTCTGCGAAGATATAACGCCGAGCTGGCTCCGCCAGAGGTCCGCGGCGCGCTCGTGGCTCTCCAGCAGCTTGCCATTACTTTTGGAATCATGGTGTCTTATTGTCAGTATTTCTGTGCCCTCAGTGACGTCCGTTGGTAATACATACTGACTAGTGTTTGCGCCTTTAGGGATTGGTTATGGCACTAACTACATTGGAGGCACGGGGGAAGGCCAGTCGGACGCTGCCTGGTTGATCCCTATTTGTTTGCAACTTCTTCCATCGACCACCCTTGCCGGAGGGATGGTACTCTTCATGCCGCAAAGCCCGCGCCATTTGATAAATCGCGGCCGCGATCAAGAATGCTTGGAGACGTTAGCACGGCTCCGGAACACCTCGACGGACGACATCAGAGTCCGCATCGAGTTTCTCGAAATAAAAGCCCAGCGAGACTTTGAGCGAGAGCGCCTGATTGAGATGTTCCCCCAATATCAGGATGGGAGCCTCCACAGCAGATTCATGATCGGCTACAACGATTATCTATCACTCTTCAACAACAAAGCTATTTTCAAGCGTACCACCCTCGCAATCCTTGTCATGGTCTTCCAGCAGTGGAATGGCGTAAGTCTATCAAAGTCGCTGTCGCTAGGGGGTTGAGCGAATATGCTAATTGTGGATATCAGGTCAACGCGATCCTGTACTACGCACCGTTTATTTTCGCCGGCCTAGGACTCAGCGGCAACACCACTTCTTTGCTAGCTACTGGCGTCGTCGGGATCGTCATGTTTCTGGCTACAATACCAGCTGTCCTGTGGGTGGACAACTTTGGTCGAAAGTCCATCCTCATTGCCGGTGGCATCGGGATGGCCGCATCTCATTTTATTGTTGCCGGAATCACCGGTTCCTTCAGCGACAATTGGCCTGCTCATAGGGGCGCAGGCTGGGTAGCAGTGGTTTTTATCTGGATCTATGCTATTTGCTTTGGCTTTTCATGGGGCCCGGTTGCTTGGATCATTATCAGCGAGGTCTTTCCCCTAGGACTCCGTGCTAAAGGTGTTAGCATTGGTGGTCAGTCTAACTGGCTTAACAATGTAAGTCCTTCCTTCCAGGCTGTACGGTACACATGTGAAAGCCTAAGTGCTAACTAATGGTTTCAATTTAGTTTGCCGTGGCTATGGCTACATCGCCTTTCCTTTCAACAAGTCAATTCGGCGCATTTGTATGTCATGTCATCTTTTCCCAACACTCACTCCAATATGATCCTTCGCCCCCCTCCCCTTTTTTTTTTTTGCACCCTTACTAACATCGTAGCAGATCTTTTTTGGAGCTCTGACAACAATTGGGGTCATCTGGGTCTACTTTTTCGTCCCAGAGACAAAAGGAAGAACACTTGAAGAAATGGACGAATTATTCGGCTCAGTTGGGCTCGCCCAAGCCGATGCTGAGCGCAAGGCAAGGATCGAGAGGGAGATTGGCCTTACTGCGTTGCTGGAAGGAGGAGAAGACGTCTCTGATGCGAAAGCGGACACGGGTGACGATATTGTCGAGCTAGTCGAGGAGACAACCTCATAAGTGAGTGAAAATGTTGCTCCAGGATGGGGATTTTTTGACCCAGTGAGGCAATAACAGTGGAGGGGTTGCTTTTACCTATGCCTTTTGTATCCCTGAGTTGGAGGTTATTAGTTATGAAGATAGACGACCTGGAACGCGGTCCTGCAATTGACGTCTAGAGCACCTTTCCATCTATCTAATTGGGATATACCTAACTATCAGGGAATCAGCAGCTGCTAGCCAATGGATTGGCCAACTTATCAACGAGGCTGCCACCGCAGCAAGGTGGTTGCAGGTGGCTTGAAGTCAAGCTTTGTGTACGGTATTGAGGACTTTTTGTCACTACAAAAAATAATCATTTTGGCTAAATGGTCAATCAGATGCTAGTGAATTAATGTTTGCGATTCGTTGCAGCCTCCCCTGATTGTCCGGTTTGGTGCTGGTTGTTGACATTCTGACACGCCTTCCCAATTGCAAGGTCTCACGCAAGGGGGAAATATAGCTAGCTCCCAACTGAATGCTAAGGACCGGGGATCTTGTGTTTTAACCCTTGCTTTGGCAAATTTTTGTCGCCCTTGCCTTCCCTAAAAGGTTTCCACTTTGCGTCGGGTTAGAAGACAAAATGGTCGGTCTAGGACTTAGTATAAATTTTCTTGAAAGGATGTCGCTAGCTGCTGAAATAACACCATTGCATCTCCTCCTGCCTCTACCAAGCCAACAGCTCGGCCACTAATTTTGATCTTATTTATCCCTCAATTTTAGGAGTACCCCACAGCAATAACTATATCAAATCCAAAGTCAAGTCGCCCAGCCAACCTTGGAGCACAGGCCGTGGAGCGACGAGTAGTTGAGGATACTTTCCGTAGTTTGAACGTTGTCAACTGTTTAACCTCTTTAGTTCCGTATGATACTGATCATATTTGCGAGAATATGGGAGTGCAGGTCTTGTCAGTCGGGAACAGTTCTTTGGAGGAGAGGATGCAGAATATAAAAAATAAACAAGAGGGATAACTAAGGTACAGACAGTATCGGTGCTAGGCTGTGTTTCACCATCAATTACTTGTATAAATGGCCAGCTGCAGATCTATCCACGCCAGTGTATGATTTATCATTTAGCATCGATATGTCGGTGAGAATATGTCGCAGTCTAGCAAGCGTGCAGCCTATCATGCTCTTAACTAATGGTTTTCTTTTCCAAAATGGTCGACAGGGTGGCTCTTCTCCTTGCTGTAACTGATTGGTGCAGAGCCCCATACCCATGCTGTAACGAAAGTACACTCTTTACTATACCAGCTTCCGGAACACCCATCTCCGTTGCGGTCAAGAGGTCCTATAACATGCTGGCGTTCTGTGAGGGTAAGTCAGAGTTAGCATGCAACTCACCTATTGAGACATTCTTCACCTATCAGGATATTGAGTCGGATGCTGAACCCGCGGTGTCCGCACTGGGTGGGTGTCACAGATATCAAGGGGATAGCGTTCTATTCGTATCCGGACTATCTGTGGCATGCGGGCTCTGTCTGAGTGTTCATTTTCGTCGTCAGCTCATATTATAGAAGCACTTTGGAGTTTGAACTCGACAAGCGGTTTCCCAACGAAATATCTGCGTCAAGGTTAAATGATGAAGTTAAACTGATAATATATGGAAGGCATTTTAATTAAATAGTCTACTGTCAATTCCAAGAGGAGTATACATGGCGTCCTCATCGAATAAGGGCTTCTGGTCATGCGTTGTCAGTGGCTATTGCCCCTTGGGTGCCAAGGGCCTGAGCTCCTTGCAGCCCACAGAATTAATATGGTATGCCTAGTAAGATGCATGCAATGCAGCAAGTATAACCACCAGCAAGAATTAGATCAAGACAGTCTGCTTGTACAAGGGGTCTACATTTCATCTGGTCATCGTATATAGAGACCTATCTTCAGGAAAGAAAAAGAAAGAGAAAAAGAAAAAGAAAACAAAAAAGAAAACAAAAAGAAAGCAAATCATAAAGATTGAAGAAAAGATTCCTTCTGTTGCACAATGAAGGTCTCGAAACATACATTCAAATTTCTATTTCACCATGTTATTTTCCCTCCTATGCTGCCTCAGGATTCTGATGAGGATGAAGTTGATATGGAGTGGCGTCTCGAACGGCGGCTTCACCAGTTTGTCCTAGAGCAGCTGGAATCTTTCATTGAGGAGAGTCCACCAAGCTCCAAAGGACTCTGGGAGATTGTCAGCAATATGCTGGGTAGATGGATGGAGGTGGACAAGCAGGGTACTATCTGTAAAGATACCCTCGCACGCATGATAGCTGAACTTAAAGTCCATGGTACAGTAATCCTGCAAACTTCGGTGAAGCCCTGCTGATTTGGAAAGGTGCTGCCGCACTCTACATCCGTGCCCAAAACTGCGGTTTTATAGCGTATCATGACAAAGACCGAAGCAGACTTGTTGTTGACGCATTTGAAGTGTCGCCTCGTTCTGCAGATGTGGTTTCTGCTCCTGGAAGCCTCCATCGTCGCTTTCCTGGTTCGAGTGTAACTGTACCTGCTGAAAAGGTGGAAGACCCCGCATTCTGCGCGTGGCTGGCTGCTTCATTATCCGACCTCTACACCGAAGGGGTGGAAGAAATGATACCTAAAACCGTCAAGGCCAAAGTCCCTGTTTTAGAGGAGCGGGATACTGTGCACCCCGGTATGGTCACTGAATGTTTAATGACCCAGCTGTTGGCCTTTGGCGAACACAATACTTGGCCGGTCTTCGACAAACATATGCGAGATGAAGTCAACTGGAGAAACAGCAGGCTACCCTGGAGGCGCTCGCCTCATTGGTTCGTCATCCGCGTTGCGATGCAGACTGTGCTCCAACGTCTTTTCCCTGATAGCGACGGGCGAAAGCAATACAAGAACTTCATGCTTTACCTTGTCGCGAAGCTCGGATTGGTTACTGTTACTATGCAGCCTGACATACCTGCGGATTGTCTGCACATGATTCGAGCCAAAATTGGACGTCGTTTGTACAAACTGCAGGGCGGCGTATATGGACATGTCGCGGAACAAGCCCGCTTGTCGAATGTGACTATCATGGCGAAATTGCAGAAGGTCCAGGAGACTATTATAAAATTGGACCAAAGAACTATCCCCAATGTTTTTAATCCGACGAAAGACAATCTCAGAATGTCTCTGAAAGGGTGCGGAGCGCAGCTGCGAGCAGCAATGGTCGCCGTCCCTGGAGAGGTACACCGAACCCAGTTCAACCGAGAATATGACCAACGACTCAAGCGTAACAAACATGGGTTACCAATGCTAAGGCAAAATGATCCATTATCGCTCGCGGATTTTGAAGGCTGGGTGGAAACGATGTTGACCGATTGGCTTCGAGACCAGGAAGCTTCAGAGCTTCTGTGCCGCCTGCTGGCTGAGATATTTCAAAAATATTCAGAGTTTGCGGCGCAGACCTACGAAGGCTGTCCCGATATGCTTTCTATAATGGTCCTGACGATGTTGGAATTATGGGTAACAATGGACAAGATGTGCACCAGCATCGATCCACGCTTGCAGCACTACTCGCCGGAATACCTGAAGATTTTCTTGAGCCACTGCTCCTCCCGCAAATTGAGCAGATGCAGCGGGCGAGAAGGGTTGAGGGTTACGTCCGAATCAGGTACCAGAACCATGACCACAGGCTCCCCGGCATCTTCGATGATCCAGCCCCTGGAAGCTTTGCCATCATCTATTTTGATCACTCCGATGGACTCAAAAAAAGGCGGGGTCAAATAGAGGAACACGCCAAATGCGAACTCCAGGACAAACAGAGAGAGTGGGAAAGAAAATCGGATCAGTACCACAGGCTCCTCTCTCGGTCCAAAGGGCTTCTTCATGAATGGCCATACGATCGCTTTGGAACAGAGTATCACACTTCAGCGTGTGAGAGGTGCGCACTGGAGAATGAAGCCTCATCGATGCGCATTGAGATATATGAATGGCCGCTCCCGAAGGATGAAAACAACCTCAAATCAGTCATCTTTGAGCTTGATTGTCCTTCTTGGTTCACCGCGTGGCGTGACTTGACTTGGAGGCTGATGCATGATTTTGGTCGACAGCCACCTACGAAAGCCTCGAAAATGGAGCAAAATTTGCTGAATTACAAAGAGACAATTCGATTTGCAGTGCAATGGGGCCAACGGCTGACTCTGGGTTCGACGACTAAATCCTGGAAACGGACTCACTATAATGACCATCGATTCCCTGTGGAGTTCAAAGTCTTGTCACTTCCGAATGCCTTCCAATTCAGACTCCTTGACAGCAAGGAGAATTCTTGGGTGGTGGACCAGGATAATAAACCAACGGTAAAGCCACGATGCACGTTCGCAGTCCCAGAAGGTCCGTATTCGCAATTGCAATACGCTGTTGATTCGTTTTACCACACTGAGAATGAAGTGATCGCGGATCAGAAGAAGTGTCCCACTAAAGTTAGCCTGCACGAATTTGTGGCTTTTGGCTGCCTTCGCGCGGGCGAGCGTATACAATGGCATAATATAGTTCGTGAACTCGCATCTGCTACACTCTCTATGAATGAAGAGGCGGTTAGTGTTCTCTTTCGCCAAGCAGCGTGGGAGTTGGGCACGCCTCGTCCTGGAACAGATCTTCGAGAAGCCCACCGGGTTTTTGAGGATATTATCTTCGTGGATCGGCTGTTGGAAACATTGGAGCAGAAACTTCTTTCCATCCAAGCAAATTGGAACGAATATCACACGCTACACACTCTGGTGACCTTAGGTCTTCGATGCCTTAGCCTGTCAGCCGTTCTTCCCACGTCGCAGCGAACGGTAGATTTCTTGCGTCGGAGCCGTGAGGTTGCGATGGAATGGTGTGAGAATCTCATTGAGACTCTGGACGATAAAACAGGCACGCAGAGTGAGGCACATCAGTTGCTTATTGTCAGAATCGGGACTATCTGTCAACTGACGTATGATGTGGAGATACGCCACCTATCAAGCATTCTCCATAGCGGGGAGGATCTCTTCCATCTGGTACGTTCGTCGATCGTGGTGTCTGAAAACGCACCCCGGAGTTTAGAAAGCGTGTCTACCGAAATAAGGTTGGGCCTCATCCGGACAGCCAGGATTCTGCGTCACCTTGAAAATCGTACCCGTGAAGTTATTATCAGGGATGCCTCTGGGTTGAATAATGCAATCAGAGAAAGCGCACGCAACCTGCAAATCTCCCTTCCCTGGGAGTTCTGTCCCGGAAATGCAGCTCGCTGGGCAACCAATAAAACAGACCGAACCTCTCTAGGCCGCCAGCAGGTGGTCCATTATAATTTGCTCAATGGTGAGCTACTCGTAGACAACCGCCCGCCTGGTCGACTCCCCAAGGAATATACTGAAGACCCCCTGTTTCGAAGAACCTTCGGCGCGGTGAGAGAAGACCCCTAACCGACTGTACTCATGGAATGTGCTGACAATCTTAGCGAACACTTAATGTAGTCCCATCGAATCTAGCCGGCTCGACGTTCATGTCAACACGCCATTTTGAAAACTTCCAAGTAAGTTCCTTTTGGAGGCCACCTGAAGAGATAATTGACCTTTCCCAATAGGTCCACTTTGGTATGGAAGACAGCCAGCTCGTCGTAAAGGCACAAGAGGACGATCGAATCCTCCGTCTAGTTCCCCACGAGACGTTATATGGGGATTTCCCAGATAGCCTGGCCTCCAACCACATACATTGGCTCGACTTGAAAAATGGAATCCTGGAGTTTCGACCGCTGCAGCAGGCATGGCAGCGATGCGCGCGCAACTGGCACTTGTCTCTCAGCAGCCCAGACGCAGAGATGGCCACCATGACACAAGGCTGTAGGAAAATGGTAGACACCCACAGCCATCTTTTCCGACAGCTGGCCGCCGTTCTCAACACGCTGGATGCATCTCCACATATAATGGTAACTGAGAACGAATCAGGCATCCTCGAAGTGGAAATGGTCAGGATGCGCCTGAATTTCTTCGTGAACAGCAAAGGGGCACTAGAGTCACGAGAACTTAACGCAACAGTCGATTATGATCAAGATATTGGATGTTTCTACGGCTTGGAGAAAAAGCTGGTCCTGCGCCATCCAGATCCGCAGGACTCTCGTTCTGTGCTAATACCATATGGCAGCGTTGAGCTAAGAAAGAAAAAACACCATCCGATTATATCCATCCATCCGCCAGACGAGGCACGGGTCATATATTTCCAATACTCGCTCGACCCAATCTTACGCATACTCCGGGGCCCTCTAGATATGATGGGGACTCTGTACCAGGCTTATATTCACGCCGTAACGGGGTTTGTTCTGCCAGACCCTGCTACTGAAAGATCCGGGACCGAAGAGGCACTTCGGATCCTGCGACAGGCATGGTTGAAAACCTCTTTTCCTCTGAGCCCGGAATGTTGTCGGCTATTAGAGTACATCGCTGCTCTCACCCCCAAACGCCAGTTTTATCCTAATCACCTTAAGACTATGCAAACAGTGACTTGGAATAGCGAGTTAGGTGAATTAGCTCAGCACGACGAGTTCAGGGTTCTTGTCAAACAAATCGTGGACCACGCAAACAGTTTTTCCTGCTTCCATGGAGTTCCAGGTGAACAACAAGAAGCAGCAGTAGACTGTTACCGTAAGCGGGGCGACCAGCATCTGTTGGAGAGGGCACGTTACCGTCACTCACACTTCCATTGCTCTGTGGTTGAAGAGAGCGAAGTTTGTTCATCACCACGAGCTTCCCGGTATTCAGCTCGCGATCGAGATATTCAGAGTGATCGGAGTCGGCGTGTCTTCGAGGTAGCTGCGCTGGTCCGCAGCTGGCCATCTTCCGTACCATACTGTGAGGAGCTGTTCGGAACCATCGAGGAATGGGAGTATGTACGGACAGCAGGGCCCTCGATCCAAGATTATACTTGCACCGACCTCCTGCAATTATCATTCAGAGACGCATGGGGTACTCTGTACGAGCTTTGTCGGTCTACTGACCGGTCTCAGGACTCATACAGCCTCATGTCTCTCTTTTGCATGATTGCTTTCGGTAGGGAGACCCAACTACTTCATATCCGACCCCTACTGGCCATTGCCTTTACTGGAGGATTTAAGGATCTTTCTGTGCCCGAAAATCAGAATCCTGACCGTGTGCTGCACTTGTGCAGCGGTGAGGAAGTGGTTGGCTCGGACATTCAGAGGGCGATTGAGCCGTATTATACGCCTTTCCAAAGCCTTTATATTGGCCGAGGGAGAAACCCTAGTGCAAGTGACCTCGAGAACCACCGCCTCCAGTATCAATTGAAGAAGGAGATTGACATCAATGAGTGTGTGAACACCATAGCGAATCAGTGGCCGGACGACGGACCTCGCCTCCCAGAAAAGGTACGGATTGACGACCATTTGCAGGCTTCGAAAAGCTGTGCACGGCTTTGGACTTGCTGGTACCAAAATCGCGAGTTCCTCAAGTTTCTCCGTCAGGTTCAGGATCGACTGAACGGCATGGGAACGATCGACCCAGTCAACTGGAGTGTCCCGCCACCGCCAGCCAAAGAGCCAGACCTACCCTTAGCAGACACACCCTTTCGACCCCCAGATCTCTTTGATATGTTAAGGGTCTGCAACCCAATCAGCGCCCCAAAATCCGCCCCACCCCTGCGGTTTCGAAGACTATATGCTTCACAGTACTACAGCACGGGCGAAAACTCAGAACTTCGCACTGTCATCCTCGACCTTTGCAACGAACCCAATCGGCGTCGTCGAGAGTTGGGAATTGGGCTGCAAGACAGCCTAGACGCACTGGACAAGACCGAGCTGCCCTGCCACTCGGCGTCATTACCAGAAGTTAGAGATGTTATCGTTCAATGCGGTAAACGTCTGACGGAGCAGCAAGACCATCTCTGGAACAAGATTCACACTGCACTGACGACAACGGGTAAGTTTTGGCAGCAAGTTTCAGGCCCCATCGTCTGGCCACGGGTGACAGTGTTTTCCGTTTTGTCCCTACTCGCAATTGATCAATGGCAGCATGTTCCGGATGGATGGAAAAGTACACTGTTGGCATTGGCGAAGATCATCACCTCGCTGCGTCGGTCCAAACGACTTCTTGCGCTTTGCGACCGAGGAGATTTCGACGCGTTCTTTAAAGAATCGGAGACCATATCTGGTGATGGATGGAACACCGAAGACAGCTCAGAGTGGCTTCTTTTCGAGATTGAAAGTAATCTCACGATCCGGGAACCGCAGGCCGAAGTTGCGAAGAAAATAATAGGCTCTGGGTCTTCAGATAATGCGGTTCTCCAACTGAACATGGGCGAAGGAAAGACCGCTGTGATAACGCCAATTGCGGCGTTGACTCTCGCCGATTGTACTCAGCTCTTGCGGATCATTGTTCTAAAACCACTCTTAAAACAGAGTGTGAATATCTTGTCCCAGCTAGGCAGCATGTTGAATCGCCCCGTCTATTACATCCCATTCTCACGAGATACGCCGTTGGATGACGCGATGGTTGAAAAGCTTGGGCAGATATACCAGGACTGCCGGGCTAGGCGTGGCATCTTGATCGCCTTACCAGAGCATATTTTATCGTATCGCCTTGTCGGATTGGATTTGACGGGTAGAAGTTCAGATCTAGCTCCGAAAGTGATTAGGCTGGAAACATGGCTCCAGGACAATTGCCGGAACATTATTGATGAGAGCGACGAAGTTCTCGACCCAAAGTTTCAACTTATTTTTACCATTGGCCATCAGCAGACCATGGATGGACATAGTGATCGTTGGGAGGTCACCCAGTCTCTCCTCACACTGGTAGAGAAAAAGGCCATAGAACTACGAGACCAAGATCCAGATTATCTGGATATTGAACAGAACGGGACTCGGTACCCCATCTTCCACTTCCTGAAAGCTGAGGCGGTTGATCGCCTGGTGGAGAAAGTGTTGAGAGCAATAGACGATGAAGGTCTACCAGGAATTCCGTTCCACCAGTGGACACAGCAAGTTCGACGAAGGGCAATGCACTTTATTCGTTTCGCCGACACGACCGACAGTGACGAATGTCTGCTTCGAAACGCGCTCGAAGGCGGTGTTTCTCTCCGCAAGCTTCTTGTGCTGCGCGGTCTGCTTGTACAACATATTCTAAAGTTCGCCCTGGCGAACAAACGCTGGCTGGTCGATTACGGCCTCCACCCGTCTCGTTGTATGATGGCCGTCCCTTTCCGGGCCAAGGGTATACCATCCGAGAACGCGGAGTTTGGACACCCTGACGTTGCGATCACGCTTACCTGCCTGAGCTACTATTACCATGGCCTCACCCAGGAGCAAGTGCGACACTGTTTCAACCTGCTCCTTAAAGAGAACGACCCGTCAGTCGAGTACCGGGTCTGGATTGCTAGAGAGCCCTCTACTCTTCCTGTAGGGCTGCGACAAATAACCGGGGTCAACCTTGAAGATATACGGGCGTTTGAGGAGCTGCTTTACCCGCATATACAGTATCAGAAAGGTATTATTGACTTCTACCTCTCCCGGGTAGTGTTCCCAAGAGAAGCCAAGGAATTTCCCCACAAGCTCTGTACCTCTGCGTGGGATCTTCCTTCCCGGGAGGATCAGCCACTCACCACTGGGTTTAGCGGAACGAACGACAACCGGTTCCTACTTCCAAAAACCGCCCCTCAAAGGGACTTACCACATCTTCTCCACACGAATGCTATGGTCCTAACCTACCTTTTGCGGGAGGAAAGCCGCCAGTGCGTTCTAGCAGATGATGAGCAGGGTCGTCCACTGCGGGCCCGAGAACTTGTCGGGCTCATCAACAAGCAGGACCCCCCGATACGTGTGATCATCGATGTTGGGGCTCAGATTCTAGAGTACAGCAACCGGTCTGTAGCGGAGCAATGGCTTTCCATGTCCCCAACAGCTGACGGTGCCATATTTTATGACGAGAGTGACGAAGCTATCGTGGTCAATCGCAAGGGAGACCTCGAGCGGCTGTTTGCTTCTCCATTTCGGCATAGGATGGATAGTTGTTTGGTGTATTTGGATCAACAACATTCACGGGGGGTTGATCTTAAGCTTCCCCGAACCTACCGGGCAGCTGTTACGCTTGGACCTCGGTTAACCAAAGACAGGCTTGTACAGGGTAAGTACACCCAGATTTCGAGGTCAAACGTAGCTACAATATTTGCTGACATCGTTAAAGCATGTTGTAGGATGCGGGGCCTGGGGAATGGGCAATCTGTAATGTTTTTTTTGCCACCTGAAGTCAGTAACAACATGAAGCGCCAAACCAGTCAGGTGAGCTCACTTGATGTGGTACGATGGGCCCTCTGGCAGACTTCCGATGCTTTAATGACTCTAAGTCCGCTGTGGGCCTCGCACGGCCTACAATACTACAAACGAGCTCGACTCTGGGATAATTTAACAGGGGGGAGTGAACAACTTGAAACCGTGTCGCGCATGCAAGAGCCAGAAGCTCGGACGCTGTCACAGCTCTACGCTCCATGGGATCCTATGCCGTTCTTGCCAACTGATGGTCACCACGACCAGCGTGATCCCGTGATTCGAGAGCTGATGAGGGTAAGCGGGGGAGGACAGTGGAATTCTCAACTTCATGAGGAGCAAGAGCGACAAATCTCCCACGAAGTGCAAAGAGAGCAGCAAGTGTGCCGTCCGCCCGGGGTATCGCCACGTCCACACAGTCTACATAAAGATATTCGTTACTTTGCCAAGCACGGAAAGTTTTCAACTGAGTGTCCATCCCCTGCAGTTCGACGAGCGTTCGAGTGCCTCCGCCAGACCTCCGCGGGGCAATTTGACTTTCCATCGTCCCTAGCTCCTCGATTGTATGCGACACGGGACTTCGCTCTAACCGCCAAACAGCAAAAGGGGACACTGGCTGATGATTTCCTTAAGCCGGTCCACTGGGTCCTCTCCAACATTCACAATCCCGATCTTCTTCTGCTCAGCCAATATGAGGCAAACGAGCTCCTACCCGAGGTGAATGCTTCAGAGACGACTACATTACACGTTTATACTCCGAGGACTACCAAATCGATGCGGTCGTTTGGAGATCTCCGCTTTTTTCATACTGGAGCAAGGTTTGATGATCAGCGATCGCCCCATGAGAACACCCAAGACCTGGAATTATTTGCAGGAAGTCTGTATTTTGAATCTTTCCGAAGATATGAGAATTTCCGCCAATTTCTCGGACTGATTACGGATGACTGCCGTCAGATCCCTGATAACCGGTTATCCGATGAGGGCTTTGTCGATGAGCAGACGAGGCAGGAAATCGGATGGCCGGTACAGTCACCTTTCCGCTCCAATCCACTCCCTTTCTTGGACGCAATCTTCAATCTCCGGAGCAGAGGCCACGGATACCTGCAGACACATATAGGTATGATCCTTGGGGCCAGGCGTTTGACGGCAGATCAATTTTAGATAAGCTCAGGTAGTCGTTGTTGAGCTGTTGAGCTTGGGTTCATGATGTTATTGCTCACTAGCGAGAACAACCCAAGTTACTTTATTTTATTTGAGCTGCTGTAACTGTGACTTCGTAGGTACCAAAGTCCGTTTCACAATTTAATAGAATATGAAGGTAAGTTCTTTAATACTTATATATATAAACCGTATTTTAATATATACATATATACGAATTATTGACCTACTATGTTGCTTCAGTTCATGCTCCAATATTAAACAGCGAGGTGTAAAAGAGACCAGCCGCGACTGAATCTCATATGGACGTCTGGCTGTAGAACCTTCAGCACATTAACGCTCCAAAGAGACATTTCCGGGAAGTTGGCATAAAGTTCCGAACGATATATTGCCTGGAGGAATGCCGATCCTCAATTGTAGGGAACTTTGTGATGCACCAGTATGCGAAGAATTTCAAATTGCCCGCGGTTAACTGCAAATGTAACAGTTTCGATGCCCTGGAACCACCCGTTGTCAACAGGAGCACCGTACTTCAGTAGTACTGGGATGATCTTATAGTAAAACTCGTTGATTGCCAATGTCAAGGGACATCCCCGTCTGGGGCCCTCCAGATCGATCACAACACCACGTTCAAGCAAATCAGTCCGGGTGTCGGAGACTCCAGATTTGCATGCCTGGATTAATTTGGTCTCCGCAGGAGATCTTTGGATGTGGACTGGTGCGTTGTTGAGCAAGTTGTAGATATTCTGTTCTACAACCTCATCTTCTGGGAAAAGAAATTCGCTTCTTTTGTTTCCCAGCGACCGTAATAAGTAAGTCAGCCACTGCAGATTCGCTAGCTGTAATTCAGTGATTCTTCGCAAAAGAATAACATGCTTGATACTCTTGAACTGGACCTGAAACATCAAAGAAAGCTGAAGGTTGGATACAGTATTACAAAGCTAATAGGGGTCCAATTCTTACGTGGGTCAATAGCAAGAGTGCAGAAAGGGAAAGCTTTGTTAAGAAAAAGAGGTCATGAGGGCACAAAGGCGCAACATCCTACAGACCTTGGAGTAATGGCAACCAACCATTGATTGTGAATGTGGGAGTAACATATGGTCATGGAAAGAATGCCTACAGTTGTATCAGTACTAGAAGCACGGAGAGCGAATAATTCTACTAGTAGATGCCTGACGGTGAAGGATGAATCTTGCAGCCTCGCGACTTCCAGCATCTCACCCTGCCCAAGGTAATAGGAGAGGCTGCTATACTACCACTGCCACATTCACCCGTTCATAAATGGATTTCCTATTGTTGGCGCCTTGCCCACAACCAGATCGACCAACACGCAATCAAGGACCGAAACCAGTCACGTCCAATCAATGTTCATGAACCAGTGAGCCAAGGAGAGGAATACAGATAGTCGACAAATACGCTTGCCAGAATTGCCGCCGGGCCGCGAAATATTACTTTTAGATTGGTGGGAAGCGCTGACACCTGAGGTTGGACCTACCCTACCTACGAATCAATATATCATGGCAAACAGGCTCGCCTTACAACATCTTACTCCCAATCCCGTAATTACGTCCTTTCCTACCATCGAGCCTATCTGGGAGAAGGTTTTGGTGATGCTGCAGCGGTGCGGCTGAGGCCGGCGCGACATATTTGTTTGTGTTCACTAACCATCCACGTGGAAGAGGTATGATGACAATCCCATGCAAAAGAAAAGAGAAAAAAGTAAAGATACAACAAAGAAATGTCACTTTGACAATCAAACAATGTAAGCTGACTTAGGACGAACAAACGCGCGCGACAGACGGATACCTTGCCTCTGCCCCCTTTGGCCCCCTTTGGCCCCCGAAACCCCCCACAGTGAAGCACCCGCCTCATGGTAGGCTCAGGCTGCCCGGCTTCAAGCCGAGCTTCAGCTCCATATCGTCGATAATCACCGAGAATGGGATGAGAAGTCCCGTTCCGTCCGTCGTATCGCCTCCAACAAGCTGCCCCACGACGTCTCCATTGCCGTCCAGGCACCACGCTCCCGAGTCGCCGGGCAGACCGAAAGACTTCATATCCGGGCATAGGTAGACAACATACGCACGGTGGTGAAGGCTGGCTGGTAACCCTGGGATCCTGTGGGCTTCCGAGCAGATTCCCCCAAGTTCCCCGGCAGTCACCCCAGTAGTTCTCCCCCTCTTAAAAACGACGATATTGGCGGGCGGCATTTCAGCCACGCTATCTACTGTGGGCTTGCTTGTTTTCCAATGCGGTACACTTTCCTCAGGCAGCTCTTCTCCGAAATCCACGATGTCGTTGGTAGGATTTGGACATCTTTCCTTGCACAGTTCGATACAGGCCCAGTCTACAAAAACCAGCGGGGCGCCCAGCCCGGTGCCAACTTGCCGGTTTCGCCACCCAGAAACAGCAACAACATTTCCAATGAAGGGGTTGAACGACCGAATCTCCTCCACCTTTTTCGTACTTTCCTGGCGTTTCCTTTCCATTCGAGCCATGATATGCGGGGCGGTGTTCGGCGGAGTAGGCTTATTCACCTTCTCGAGGTGGCCGTTGAGGATAATCTCGATATCTTGCTGCGATGGTGACTGGCAGGGCCAGGAAAGTCCTGCAGCACCACAAGATTGAATGCCTATTCACTTTAGTAGGAGACCTCACATAAGGTGGACGGAAGAAAAGAGTGATAATATACCTTCATTGGTCCTTCCGTCAGAGTCGTAACGCACCCCATGGTAGCAGGTTATGCCGAGAGTTGACTCGGCTTCGCCATGGCGCACCTTCAGATACCCGCCGAAACAAGAGGTCTCGTGCTGGTTGCGCCCAATACTTAGCCCCATGCCGTGGTAATCGGGGGGGAATGGCCACCCAAGACTGGCATTGATCCGCTCTCTCAAAACGATATCGTGAAGTGAACTAAATAGACCCCACAATCCCCTGGTGTTCATGATCTCTAGGTCAAACCTGCGGTCGGCTAGCTGTGCACGGAGCTGATTCATCTGCGGGTGCCCAAGGATCACCTCAGGGGCTTTGACTATAACAGTGGGCTTTGACACGTCCTTGAAATAACCGCGATTGGCAGCGAATACTTGCCGCCAATCCACCCCAGTCTGTCCAAGCGCCTCAATAACCAGTGCAAGTGTGTCCTCCCAGCCCTCCTCCTGCTCCCGAGATAAGATGGGCACAAATGTGATGATTCCCTGGATAGCCTGCAGGTCAATGATCTCCACGCGACCCGAGTAACCAATCTCGGGGAGGACCGTGAGGAGGGTGTCAAGGATGGAAACTAGAGCGTCACGGTGGCCCTCAAAGGAGCACTTGATCAGCAGTGTTGTATCGGCGGTGGTAGGGGTATGGCCTTGCGTGGCCCGTGTGCAGAACTGTATTGCTCTCCAGTCCATCCTGGAACTCGTCATGTGGTTGATAACAATGTCGATCACGGCATCGCAGAGCTCCTGGTCCACATCTTGGGGGGGGCTGGTCATAATCGGCCATCTTGGTAATCTCCCCGGGCCCCCTATTCTAAGCATGTCGCTGCTGTCGATGCGGGATTGGACAGACGAGTTTCCAGAGGACGCGCCCATCCCACTGCTGCTGGAGACCTGCGTGCCCGTGGTTCCGGATGGGACACTGAGGTCTTTCTCTTTTAGGTCTTGATCGCTCATTTTCGTTCGGAGTAATGAAGCTGTGAAGTGGGGGAATGGTGTGAATAGAATACGTCATGCTTTAGTGTCTAGTGTGTGAGATGAGACGCGAAGCAGGATACGCGATGAAAATTGTGCAGAGCACTGCTGACTTTGTTTATTTCCGTGTGACTCACGTAGGTAGCAGTGCAAGAAAAGTTTGAGCTAATTTCAAAATCACCTCAACCCTGCAATGGTTGTCCGACCCATGGGCCTGTAATTCGAGTCGCCACCAAGTACATTACTCTAGGAAAACCACATCGTATCCTACGATTTATCCGATTATAGGAAGAGGAAGGGTTGCCGAATTAGGCAATCGAGGAACGAGCTCGCCGGCCGGGGCCCCCGCCGGGGCTGCCACCCAGGAGGTATGAATCCCCATATCTACCCCGCATCATAACCTTGAATTATTAGACTAAGTACTAGTACTCCGTATAGACTTAAGCTATATTTTAGCCCTTGCTAAGCAAGCTATATAATAATATGAGCTTTATATTACACTTCTACGCACCTCAGTGCAGTATTCATACTGTGGCTCACAAAGTATTACAGAAACACATCAAGCAATACGGAATATTGGGCTTGCCGAGTAGACGACGGGCTCTGGTTACCAAGTTTACCTCTAGGGTGCTTCCCTAACGTGGTAACCAGAGGGCAGATTCAAACACAGGCAGGAGGGTTTGAAGTTGACCAGGTAAAGGAGGTAAGTAATCATGTGCTCAAAACGAAAGAGAACGACAAAATTAAATAGGAAGGGGCTGATATTTTGATGATCCTGCTATGCCATTTCCTCGGTAAGGATATATATTTGGTTCGTTACAAAATATCAAGCAGAAAGTGGGAGACCTGCCGAATTACTGAGTTCGAGCCTTGCTGTCGACGCTTTGCTGTAGCCCCAAAGGCGTAAAGTGCTTACATAGCTGTGGAAAATATTGAGGTCGTTCCGAGGGTCCAAGAAAGACATCTGTTGTCATTCCTCCAGCTGTGAAGCGGGGCTGTGCTCTAATCTAGATGGAAATTGACAAGGAGTATCACGCCATTTTCAAACATGCAAACACAACAACCATTACAAAATCCCGAATTACTCCAAAGAGAGACATTTGTAATCAGTAGCTGGTTATTATATATCTGAGGATCAAAACACCCCACGCTGCACAATGATTTTTCTCCATCTTAACCTCGACCGACTCTCGAAATACCCTCTTCACATATATACCTTACCCCGCCAATATGAGTGAACCTACCTTGGAGCCACACTTCTCGCTCGCAGATTCCACGCCGCGCTCCAGCAAAACCACGCTTGTTATTGGCGGGCTTCGAGTATACATATACGGCTTGGAAGGGATCAAAGAGGCACCTTGGTCAGAGTCTGAGATTGCAGTACTATATCTTGCGCATGGCCGAACATTGACCTACTTGAGCGTGGAAGGCATCGCACATGAGATTCTACATCAGTATCGCAGCCACTCCCGACAGAAAAAAGTCAATTTAATTGCTGTTACATTGGAGATGAGCAATCATGGAGAGCGAGAGGTATGTCATGACTATTTCTCAAGAATATACCTGAGAAACGAACAAAACTGACAATCGCACCCACAGATAAGCGTGGAGGCAAACCAGGGCTGGAATTCAGGCAATGAAAAACACGCGTACGGGGATCATTGACTTATTGCAATCTAACCTGTGACATCTGACAGCGGACTGACTGACAGATGACCTAACTCTGTAGGCAAGATATGCTCTCCATCGTATCGGCATCTGCGCATGATTTCCAGCTGTTAATCGACTACCTCCCGGCCTATCTCCCGGTTCATTTCTCCAAGTTCTACAACATCATAGCAGGCGTCTCGTTGGGCGGGCATACTGCGTGGCGCATAGCTCAGTCCCTAGGTGCAACCAAAGTCCACGGTATAGCACCGATCGTCGGGTCCCCAAACCTGACAGGGCTCATGGTGAACCGCCTCGGGGTAGACCCCGCTGCACTCAACTCAGTCACACAAGATCTGTATTCCTTCGCGTACAAGGACTTGGCCGCTATTTTGAACGAGGAACAGAAGCGACGATGGCCTGAGTCACTTAGTAACGTGATCCAAGCCGCCGATCGTGCGATTGCAGAGGACTTTCCCAGAGACATTGCGATCCTAGCGCAGAATGGTGGATTGGATCCCCTTGTTCCCAATGACTTTACGGCACGATGGATGCAGCATTATGAGGGAAGGAACAAGACCGATTACTTTGTGCAGCAGAATACAGGGCATACATTTACAAAGGAGATGGTTGCCAACATAGCAGGCTGGCTGGTTAGGCTGTTTGCAGGTTAGACTGGGACTTTCCCTGTCTCGTGCAGCCCAAAGATGAGTTTGTGATGGCTTTATTACGGCAGTGAATTGTTTAGTTAGAGGTATTCCGAACAATAGAAAGCTAGCCTATAAGGATAAGGGTCGTGCAATTCGTACAAGAAATATAAGACATCATATATCT
The DNA here is from genome assembly GCA_027569065.1 of Aspergillus cavernicola. NCBI lineage: Eukaryota > Fungi > Ascomycota > Eurotiomycetes > Eurotiales > Aspergillaceae > Aspergillus > Aspergillus cavernicola. The sequence goes on from JAPDEK010000171.1 coordinate 27,690, forward strand.
GAAAAAAAATCATACCAGAGCCGGTTGGTATTGCTCTATCAACCCTGAGAGGCGGGCCAACTAAAAGCTGCCAGGCAAACGCAATTATGCAATCTTTCAGCTGTAGCCCACGCGTGGGTTGTCTTCATACCTGCCCTGCACCAGAGATTAAGCCAAGAAGACACGGATAGGAAAGTTCAGCGCAGCCCAGTCCTCTGATTCATCATGGTCTCGATTGGCCCTGTCAACGGCAACTGCTTTTGGTACCTCCACCTGTGCATCAAGGGCCGGCAGCTCGAGCAAGTCAAACGAGGTTGGCTCGGTGGTTACAAAGACCTTGATGACATCCATACAAAACGAGTGTCCCTCTCCTATCATTTGGTTTGGAATTTCCATGCAGACCGTTTTCCGCGCGATATGTTTCGCTGGTTCTCCGTCCTTCAATGGCCAGGTAACGATATATGTGCCTCGCTTCATGTTTTGTACTTGCCAACGAGGCCCCAGATCGTAAATAAAAAAGTATAAGGGCTTGTCTGAGCAATTCTCTAGGACTAATTGTAACTTGCATCCATGTTGCAGCTCGATGGGGCAGTCTGGACCGAAGGAGCTCCCGTTGCTATAAATGTACGCGGAGAAGCTTTGACGGAATCCATCTGTCATTGACCTATTGCATAAACCACTCGCGAGACGCCATAGGGCTAAGTGCTGAAGTAGATCCCCCATTCGGCTTATCGGTGTCTGGTCCAGAGGAAGAGGTGGGAGGTTAATGATTTCATACCCTGATTCATCCAGTACTTTATATCGTTGTTCGGCGTCGACAGTCATATCGAACACCACCACAGACTCATCTATACCGCAAGTTTTTAATGATCGCTCGTGTAGAGTTGTCAGCCATTTAGATCGGGTTGGGAGACAGGGACCGAGTCGTACTGGGAACCCCTGGAGGGACAATCGAGTAAGAGGTATTGCCATCCATCCAGTCTTGATCTTATCGAGCTGTTGATCTACCAGTTCCAGATCTGAAGTAAGGGCCCTTGTGCGGATGACACGAGCCGTAACATGGGGTCCCTGGAGCGGCTCCGGGGAGTTCGATGGGAACAAGGCGAACTTATCACCATCACTGATACCGTGGGCAGAGCCTGCTTGTAAAAGCCGTGCCCCATTCCGCTTTGCTATTATAGCAATGGACAGAGGAGCAGGTTCGAGATCACCTTTTCCAAAGAATCGTTGGTTCGGATTGCCGTAGAAGACAGGGTTCTGAGGCAATTTGTGATCTTGGAATGCCGCGCGAACTTGGTCGTAGAGACCCTTATGCTTGGAGGACAGGCCAACACGCTTAACGGCAGCGAGAAGAAGGTAGGATAAAGCCCCACGCTTCAACCCGTCAGAAAACCTTGGCTCCATTGCCTTCTCATAGGGTCCGCATGCAGTTATTATTGCGTATAAATCGGGGTTTATCAGCCAGTTCGGTAGCATATCTGCGTCACGGACCATTGACAAGGTTCTGTCCCCATCACCCGCATTCTGCTCACTAGTTGCTGGTGAATTGGCGTGGATATCAGGGTCGTAGCGCAGGAAACGAACGTCAGGGTCATCATCATCATCGCGATAAACGCTCGCTGAGAAACAACAGTCAAGGACAAGAGTCACAATCAGTCCCTTATCTGTCATAGATTTGAGGAGAGAGGCTAATTCAAAGCCCCATAGAAAGCTTTCGCGGCCGTTCCTCCCACCGTGGAGTACAAGTGCCAAATCCCCGGTGGGCCTGCTTGAGAATTCACCTGATGGTGGCTTCTGGGAACCGTGTCCTGAAAAATGAATATATACAGGATCACCAGACTTTGCAAGCGAGGTGACCTGTCGAAAGGTTGAAACAACATTGTCGTAGGTTGGGTAGTGATTCGCCGCATCTGCCTTATCGGAGGCGGCCGCCAGGATATGTACTTGAACCGAGCTCCCGAGAGTACTTTCGAGATGAATTTTGATATCACTAACGTCTCGCACACAGGCTGCGAGTGGTTGGTTTGGATAATCGTTGATGCCAATCAGAATGGCATGGTGATTGACGATGGGCACAAATCCATCCATTGCGTCATAGGGCTAGACTGGGGAGCAAAAAGAAGGAAATGGGGAAGACGGTGATCCAGCGGCGATGATAAATGGACCATGCCGAGATCCGCCGTCCATTAGATACACCTTGTCTCCAACATGGAATCTTGGTTTCTGAAGCCAGGGCCCATGTTCATATCCCTCAGATAGGATGTGAGGTATCACACATCAGCATATGATTTCACCAACGGGCGACTATCCCGCTCGTCAAACGAGACCCTTGGATCCGGGCTACAAGGCACGAAGACCAGGGTGTGTGAACAAAGGCAATTTGCTACGTCTTTGTGGCGGCCATATTGGTCAGTCAATCTGCATCACGGCTGAGGTGGATCGTGGGGGGAAATATGGGAGTCCACTCCACGGTCCGCTCGGCTGACATTGGGCGTTTAAATGCACTGTCATGCTATCTTCTGCGAGGCTACGCCCGGGACAATGTGTTACCTTTCAATTTTCAAGAACCCCGGCTGATATCCAGGTTTGACGCAGTGGCCCTGCCGTGCTGATGTGGTGCTCTATGATTGGTGCAGTTGATGCAGTACCTCCCCATAGCGTCAGCCTCGCGACGAAGATTTGGATAACAGACTTGTCTAAGAGTGCAGTGCCTCGGGCAAGGAAGGAATTTACGATAATGATAGTCTCTGTTACTATTTTTTTGATCCTACCCGCCGTAATATGCAGTATTGTGGATGGGTTCTTTCTCTGTGGCGATCATCATGGTATTTACTGTTTGCTTTCTCGCTTTACTCCTGGTATTGGTGAAATCTTGTGCAATGGAGGTAATTCTTGCTGGTGCAGCGTAAGTTATCCCATATAGCATGGGGGAGGCAACGCTTCCGCTAATTTATATCACTAGGTATGCTGTTGTTCTGATGGTATTCGTATCTGACAACAATTCCTTTAGGAGATAGAAATTCCACTATATAGTCCTGGCCCTTGAATAAATCGTCTTTTCATATATGGCATGGGATGTAGGTATTGGGATGAACATCGAGAAATTAGCTGATCAAACCCGCTTTCCCAAATCAGCAGTCAGGGTAAGCCCAGTGTCAGCCTCGTCGTTCATCATGTTTGTGATTATTGTTCGCCAATTTCATCAAGCTATACGCTCACTTTCCAGCCCAAAATGATGATCTGTATCCCTTTGGACACCCTCCACCCACACGCCATCACCTGCATGTATTAGCCCACATGCCTAGCGGCTCTCAGCCGACGCGACACACGAGGCTGAATTTGACATTACCAGCGGCCGTCTCGTAGTGGATAAACTGTTAGGAATAGCATTCACTCGCAGGAGGGTCGAACCAGGGGGTGGTGCGGAGCCTCGCGGTCAGCACGGCGCGACTGACGGGGCAATGTGGCATCCCCGCGTTGGCTAGATAGCCAAAGCCTCTGAGATGACACATGCAGTAGCACACTAGCTATGCATGCAGGTGACTGATTTATAACTGAGAAGACAAGGCTGTTTCGTTCTAGTACAATTCCCTATTCTGGTGCCAGTCTAGAGTCAGAAAGGGGGCTCGAGAGCTCTACAAATCAAATCTAGCTACTGTAACTATGGGTAGGTCGTTCCTTGGAGGATATGCTGGTTAGCAAACTGTAGAAGCGATTCATGAAACATAACACCTACTACCCAGTCACCCGCATCCAACAGGATAAGACCCATAATGGTTGCTGCCTTGTTGCAAAGCCCATTGATATTGACCTGACCAATCTGGAGACTCATCTAAACGCATGCCTTAATATCGAAATACTTTTAGTCGCAGGGGAACAGGTATCAAAATAAGCTGGTTATGTTTAATTGGTTTAGTAAATTTTGTATGCTTGTAAGTCCCATACCTAATAATAGTTGCAACAATAGGTTGATTTCAATAGGACTCCAAGTAGCCGCTGGCAATGGGTCCGACTAGTCTGAGGGCGATGCTCAATAGATTAGAGTGCGTAGCCTGTTATCGCCTGTGCCTGGGATCCCTTGGCATCCTTAGTGAGTGTATAGATCTCCAAATCATGACAATGTGATGCAGCAGGGAGGCGGAATGACTGGTTCTACTGGTTGGTTTGGGTCAAGCGAAGCGCCAACTAATAGTTCCCGTGACAACCCCGCATATTTTTCCTACTTTCCGATCAAGACCTAGTGGGCATTTGGATTCATCCATATCCTCTGACATGGCCGTTTCATTAGCTCTCGGTCAGACGTTGAAAGGCAAATTAGGGCAATTCTCCGTCACCAAGCAACTCAAGAAAGGAGTCTGGCTTTATTGGATCCTTTTGGGTAAACTGATTGCCTGAAGGGGGAGCTGGACTTTATACACTCAGTTGCAAACCCAGTGTCTCCCCCAAACATTTGGTTCTTTGTTTTTCAGAACTCTAATTTCTTCGAATACCTAGGGAAAAGCTCCTGTCAGAGAGGCTTGGCCACGGAATCCTTGATATTGTCAAGAGCACCTACACCGGAACCAAACCAACCTACAAATATACAAGCCCTTTCCCTTACGATTATAAGAGCGGGAACAATGTGGATGTCAAGGCTACTAGGAAAAGCTCATGGTTATTTTGGGGTTGTAAACACGAAGGGCAGGACGGGTGGGCTTCATGCAGTTCGTGCAATTTTCTGGACCCTCCTTCGTTCAAGAACTCGTTTTGATCAAGATCGTCTTAGTCTCGAGGTAGTTGTCGAGACTATGCGCATACCCCTCACGACCGATACCACTCATCTTAAAGCCGCCAAACGGCATGTCCAGGGCAAAAGTGGGGCTTGTACAGTTAACGCCAACAGTCCCTCCCTCTAACAGCTTGGACGCGCGCACAGCACGGTCAATATCTTTCGTGAAGACGGAAGCATAGAGTCCGAATTCAGAGGCATTGGCCTTCTCAATGGCCTCATCTTCTGTCTTGAACGTATTGATCACCACAACTGGGCCAAAGACTTCCTCTTTAGCAAGGCGTGAATCCTCGGGTACATTCTCGAACACGGTCGGCTTGATGAAGTACCCATCTCTTGCATCACCTCCCATGCTGAGCTTGCCATCCTTCTCTCCAATGGAAAGGTACGACTTGACGCGTTCGTACTGCAGCACATCGACTTGCGGCCCGTGGGACGTGGCCGGTTCCAAGGGGTTCCCAAGTCTTGCACCCGCACCGAACTTCTCCTTGAAGAGTGCCAGGAACTTCTCGGCCACGGACTCCTGAACATAGACTCGGGAGTTAGCCATGCAAGCCTGCCCGCTCTGCATCTGGATGCTGAATTGTGTTTGCTGTGCAGCGCTTTCCAAATCGGCGTCATCGAAGATAAGAGCAGGAGACTTTCCGCCAAGTTCCATATGTACGATTTTCAAGTTCGACGCTGCTGCCGCTGCCTGGATCTTTTGGCCGGTGAATGAAGAACCTGTGAAACTGATGCAGCGCACGTCCATGTGGTGTGCCAGGGTGCTCCCGGAGGGCGTACCGAAGCCAGAAAGGACGTTGATGACGCCCGGTGGGAACCCGATTTTCGCGATTAGTCTAGCCGCCAAGGCAGACTACAGTGGTATAAGTATTAAAAACAGGGACCAGTAGGGAGCAAATGGTTAGGTAGGAGGTGTGCCACTTACTGTCAGAGGTGCCTTTTCACTGCTCTTGAGGACGACTGTGTTTCCGGCGGCCAGGGCTGGCGCAACCTTTAATGCGAAGAAACCCATGGGAACGTTCCACGGGATAATGCAAGCAACCACTCCGTATGGTTGTCTGATCGTCATGTTAAAGTAACCAGGGGTATTCAAACTGGATGACCCTTGAACCGTCCAACCAGCCTCGGAGAAGTAGGAGAACATGTCTGCTGCCAGGTTAGCATCAAAATAACTCGAGACAGGCTTCCCGGTAGATAAAGCCTCCAGCCTGGCGAATTCATCGTTGGACTCGCGAATCAGATCTCGCAATTTACGGAGATATGCACCCCTGTCAGAGGGCGAGCGATCTCTCCAGGCCGGGAAAGCTGCTTTGGCTGCGGTGACGGCCTTGTTCGTGTCTTCCTCGCTTGCCTGGGAAACTGTCGTAGACGATGTTCAGTATCCGGTCAAAATTATATAGGATATTCCTACCGCACCTTCTGCCATTGACTCTTGCGTAAACGGATTGATCAAGCTGAATTGCTTCCCATCTGACGATGGCTGGAACTATATCCCACACATGCATAGATCAGTCGGCGAACGAGACGATGACCGAAAGCAGTAACTGATCATACCTCGCCATTGATAAAGAGACGGGTCTCAACCGACTCCGACGAGCCATTAGCGCTCTGAGAATTACTTTGAGCCATCTTGAAGCATGCAATACAGCTGGAGAGTTCGCGCTGACAACTCGGCATTTCAGCTACCATGGGCAGCATACCGTCTTATATTCTCTGGTCTTACATCCTTATTACATCCTCTGGTTGGCCTTACTCTTACCCCGCATGATAGAGAATGAAAAGGGGGTGTCAGCCAGGCGCGTGAGATGACACACTACAAAGCTTAGTTCAAGACAGTGTCTCGGTGGCGGGCAACTTTGACGTCTCCTACTCGACCTTGTACACGTCATTAGGGTCTGGAACGAACTGGCAGTGGAGCAATGACGGATGCGGAAGGAGTAGGTTTGAGAAAGAAACCAGAGTGTGTGGGGTGACACTGATTTCGCATTCAAGTGTATTAGAAAAAAACTTCCTCTGTAATCCTCATGGGGGCACTTCACTGATCGACGAATCGACGACTTCCTCTGTAACCAAGTAAGCAGAACGACTTGCCGAAGGTTGTTGGCAAGATGCCGACACGCGACGCGCGCGCGGGACGGGCCG
>JAPDEK010000172.1:0-34566 GCA_027569065.1 Aspergillus cavernicola
CCACACTGATTTCCTATGTGTGTTTTTTTTTGTTTGTGGCCCCCTGGTGTTTCGGGGCCGGGGGGCCGCTCTTTCTGGCGTTACAATTACCCCTTTTTTCTCCCACAAAACCCCCCCCACCCCCCCCCCCAAAAAAAAAAAAAAAAACACCAAAAAAAAAAAAAAAAAAAAAAAAAAAAAAAAAAAAAAAAAAAACAACCAGGATCTTCCCAGCCGCCTAAGCTTCGTGGGTCTCTCCCAATCCTTGATTGGGAGATCTGCTACTGTAGTCTCACAGAAATCACGTTGTGCCCTCTGTTTCTCAGATCATTGTATGATCACCCCAAAAAAAGACCTGAAGGGTGTTGGCGAAGAATGGAGGTCTGTTGGAAAATCGTAGACGGGTCTACTCCTTTTATTTGCCAGACAAGCAACCCGACGGATCCTGTGACTCGAGGTATTCAACTTTAAATTGAGAGTAATATTCTGGGCAGTGACCACTGACAAGTGACAACTATTAGCAACAGGTGATGAAAGGCACACGACCCGTTGAAAATCTAGCGATATTGGGATTAGCGCTAAGCTGGTTATCAGCCGCCAGATCTGTGACTGGGTGAACAATGAGGGGCCGCTATCTTCCATCTCGTCAGGTTTGCCTATCTCATGAGTAAATACGACGCTCTCGTCGCGCTCGACAGTCCCTAGCCCCTGATGCTTACCAGGCTTTCTGTCTCTATCTGGGACTGAATACAGGAACATTTGAGAGAATCTCTTATCGACTCGACCTCCGCTTGTCATTCCTTTTGCGCTAGCTCTTCAGCCACCCTCACTTCGCCTGTGACCCTGTCCGTCCGAGAACTCCCAGTAGTCTAGGTGGTAATTTGGAACAATTCAAGCGTGCAACCCCAGAATCCATGTGCGCGCCTCCTTGATGGGACTTAGAAATGGATAAGGGCAACTTGAAGGGCGAAGCTGAGCGTTCAGCGTCAGCCGACTCGCCCCCAGTCTATGGGGAGACTACAACAAGGCGCGGAAGCGTCGGTCAGCGGATACTGGAGAGTTTCCAGAGAGACCCAAACGCCCATGTTACTGCTTTCGCGTCTTTTTCGGAGGGCGTTGGATATGATCTTGAAAATGCAGCAGAGAAGGCTGCCAATTCTCCGCTACAGCGCAGTTTGAGAGGGCGCCATTTGCAGATGATCGCTATTGGAGGGTCTATCGGTATGAACTGTTTATTTTTTTTTCATCTGATCGATGCTTCATAGCGTGTGGCTTGCGTTTAAAAAGATGTTAAAAGCTCTAACACAACCGAATCATCTTCTAGGTACTGGCCTTTTTGTCGGTTCTGGAAGGGTCCTTGCAACTGGCGGTCCAGGTTCACTTCTCATAGCATATGCATTGATTGGGGGCATGCTTTACTGCACTGTTCAAGCGCTTGGGGAGATGGCCGTCATCTTCCCCGTTGCGGGATCCTTTGCCCACTATTCAACTCGGTTTATTGATCCTGCTTGGGGGTTTGCCATGGGCTGGAATTATGCCCTACAGTGGCTCGTCATTTTACCCTTGGAGATAGTTGCTGCGTCCATTACAGTTGACTATTGGGAGCCGAATATTTCTAGCGCGGTATGGGTGACCCTATTTTGGCTGGTAATTGTCTCCATCAATCTTTTTGGCGTGAAGGGTTATGGCGAAGCGGAATTTGTATTCTCCTCCATCAAAGTCATAGCCGTGATTGCTTTCATGTGGGTACACTCCAAAGTCTTTAACCTTCATGTTCCATCTGGATATTGTATGATTGACCTTGCCTAGTATACTTGGGATCATTCTGAACTGTGCCGGAGGCCCAGGTGGGAGCTATTTAGGCGTTACCTACTGGCGTGACCCCGGTGCGTTCCATCATGGTTTCAAAGGGCTATGCGATGTCTTCGTCAACGCTGGGTTCGCATTTTCAGGAACGGAATTGGTTGGCCTTGCTGCAGCTGAAACCGCAAACCCTCGAAAGTCTCTCCCTACCGCCGTCAAACAGGTCTTCTGGCGCATCACGCTCTTTTACGTTGTCTCGCTCACACTCGTCGGCCTTCTAATTCCTTATACCGATCCCCGTCTCATTAATGCATCTTCTTCTGTCGATGCCCGGGCATCCCCTTTTGTGATTTCGATCAAGAACGCCGGGATCGAAGTCCTAGACTCTGTAATGAATGTTGTGATTATGATTGCTGTTCTTTCTGTCGGGAACTCAGCTGTTTATGGCTCTTCTCGGACCCTAGCCGCTCTTGCTGAGCAGCAACAGGCACCTCGGTTTCTAGCCTATATTGACCGGAAGGGCCGCCCTTTGTGGGCCATTGGTATTGCGTCTGCGCTTGGCTTGCTGGGATTCTTAGCTGCGACTGATCAACAAGAAATCGCCTTTGAATGGATGATAGCGATCTCTGGCCTTTCATCTATTTTTACCTGGGGCTCGATCTGCCTGGCGCACATACGCTTTCGTCGCGCTTGGCGGATACAAGGCCACAACATGAACGAGATGGCTTTCCGCTCGCAACCGGGAATATTGGGCTCGTGGATAGGGCTTATCTTCAACTGCCTCATTCTGGTTGCCCAGTTCTGGGTTGGATTTGCACCGATCGACTACGAGACCATGTCGACTACTAGCTTGGTTCGCAATTTCTTTTCGAGGTATTTGGCGGCGCCGGTCGTCCTTCTCTTCTACATCCCCTATAAATTGCGGTTCAAAACCAAGATACTTCGGGCGAGAGACATGGATTTGCGGACAGGTCGGCGAGAATTGAACATTCAATGGCTCATGAATGAGGAACGGGCCCGGCAAGCGGCATGGCCGGCATGGAAAAAGCTGTATAAGTTCTTCTGCTGATGGGTCTCTGACTCTCTAGGAGTTAAGAGTAGTAATGATTGGCACTTTCGTCCAATGTCTCACAACTACCAACCATCTCCGGATTACTTAAATTGGGCGGCTTTGTAACATACAGTAAAGTTTCACGAGGACACCCAAAAATAGCGCATGTCGAAAGGCACGTGAGGCTGAGGCGGAACGGGCAGCGTTTCAGATCCGTAAATTACGTATGGCTGCTGGCAACTTAGGAACTGCTCCGGGCTCGCTGTGGATGTGGGTGTCAACAGCCCGATGGATTATTCCTTCTTCTCTGTATCTAACCGTTACCTTATACTGCAGCACGACGTCTGTTATCTTGTTCTGCTTTGATTACTCACTTCGCTATTCCTGTTCCTGTTCCTTTACAGCTTGCTTTTAGCCGCCCACTCACATACATCTTCCGCCTACGCAGAGCTGATCCTACCATTACAAGTCTTGCATTCGCACTGGCGCTTCCAAGTTCCAACAAGGCTTGGGCACTCTCTCTGGCTCATTGTTCATCTGCTACTTATCTGATTCAGGGTGCTATCGATTCTTCGCATTCCTCTTCTCCGGTCCCCACTATTCTCTCTCTCCCCCATTGCGCGTTCGCCCACAGTCCTTGTCAAAGAGCGCCCCCAGCTTTTCCGCTCCGCACTACCCTGAGTATTCAACCAGACTCGATCGTCCGTCTTCCCGTACCGCTGCCTTCGTCTATAACCCTCTGATTCACTTGGAAAGTGCCACCTCACAATGCCTGGGTTCGCGGATTCCTTTTGGACCCCGGACTACGCCACGGGTCTGGGGGTCCTGTACGGGAAACTGCAGCAAGGTGCTGTGGAAAATAAGCAAATACTCACGGTTGCATCGATGCGTGCGGACGCCGAGGAATCGTACAGCCAGAAGCTAGGGGATATTGCGCCAAGTGTGGATAGAATGATCGCAGGTTTTGCGAAGGACGACGGAGCTAGTGTGAGGAAGGTGAGTTGGGCTCTCGAAATACACCTCAATGTGCTTTCTATACGCTGACGTGGGAAACTGTTGTTAGGCTTATGAGGGTACTCGTACCGAGATGGTTGAGGCATCTCGGAATCACCAGAAGATCGCGGCAAATATCCGGGAACTAGTCGTTTCGCCGTTTAGACGTTGGTGTGACCAGCATGAGGCCCGTATCGAGAACTCCCATGACGACCTGCAGTCTCGGATTAAGGAACATACCAAGCAAGTGGATCTGGTCAAGAAGCTGCGAAGCCACTACTTCAACAAATGCCGTGTGCTAGAGGATCTGGAAGAAGAGAATAAGCTCGCCTTCCAGGCACCAGAAACCAGTCCCAATCTCAAGCCAACTCCCAAAATTATCCTCCCAGACACTCAGACACCAGAGGACGAACCGGTGGAAGTGGGTGACCGCGTCTATTCTCCGGATGAACTGAAGAAGCTACTGGTGCACATGTTGGAAAACATTAGGATGGGCGAAATTAAAGTGCCTATCATTGGCACATATCAAAATACATCAAGCGGCGCAGACATTGTTGAATATACTCAAAAGTACTTGAACGCAACTAGCCTTAGCTACGCGGAGAGGATTGGGCAGGACCTTGTCGACAACGGATTTCTCCGCTTAGTGGGCAACATGGGCAGTACATTTGCCAATAGCTCCAAGATGCATTACCAGTGGCGCCCCAAGTCGTTCCAGGTTTCCGGTATACCGGAGAAAAAGTCACCCTTGATGCGTGTGACCTCTGTCGCATCAAGTGAGGATGGCGTCGAGTCTCCTATAGCATCCGTTTCGGAGATGTTGGCCGGCTGGAACCCTCTCAACAATCCGCACCCGAATGAAACACCGGCGGAGAAGCTTCGTAGAGAAGCCCGTGAGGCTGACGAACGTTACAAGGCCGCTGTGCGGAAACTTGATTTCATTCGATGCAAGCTGGAGGAGGAAATTGTCGCGAATCTTCGGTTCATGGAACAGTGTGAGCTGGATCGCCTCAAGGCGATCAAGGCCGTGATCCTCGATTTCTCCGGAGCCGTCAGCAATGTTATTCCAAACTTGCAAAGCACCGTGGACCACATGATGCTGTACCAAGAGACCATTCAACCTTTGGGGGATCTGCGGTACCTCCTCGAGAACTACAGAACTGGTGGCTTCGTGCCAAAGGTACAGGCGTATGAGAATTATTATGGCTCTGTCGAAGGTAATTCAATTCTCTGCTTGATTTTACAGGGATTATTTGTTAATCTATGACTCTCCAGATCAAATATTTGGTGTCGACCTCGAGGCTAGGGCAAGAGCGGACCGCAAAAGGGTGCCGATCATCGTGACGACAGTCTTGACTTACCTTGACAACTGTAAGACTGCAGCAGTGTCCGGCGGAGAATAGAACTAACAAACGGCCACAGGCTATCCTGAACTGGAGGGAGACGACTCGCGGCGTGCCATTTGGCTTTACGATGTTCCTTTGGGGGCAACACATCACCTACGCCACGCCTTGAACACCACGAAAGGCGATTATTTTGACGTGCTGCAAAACTATGAAATCCCCGTTATTGCAAGTGTGCTCAAATTATACCTCCTCGAATTGCCAGGTAAGAAACTCACCGAGTGCTTAGAGCACAAGTGATACTAACTTGAAGCTACTAGACTCCCTTGTTTCCTCCCAAGTATACGATATCGTTAAGACCATTTATTCCACGACTGCAAACGAGACCACCGAGGAGGGACGCATCAAAGTTCTTCAAAGCACTCTTGGCCAACTCCGTCTCAACAACATTGCCACGCTTGATGCTATTATGACCCATTTTACACGTTTAATGGACTTGACATCCGCTGACGAAACCTACGTTTCTGCCCTTGCCCAATCGCTGTCACCCTGCGTCCTCCGTCCCCGGAGCGAGAGCAGTCTGACAATGGACGAACGCCACAGCTATCGTTTAATTCGCGACCTCTTTGCCCATAAGGATTCAATCTTTGGCGAACTGAAACGGCAGTCGAGTGGCCTTGTTGGAACAGCCCCCCGCCCTCGCGCGATCAGCACAGATGAAAGCAACCGCCGAGCCGCCATGGAAGCCCGCAACCGGGCAATTGTGGACCGCAGCCGTGGTCACAGTCCAGCTCCTCCTCGCAAGCATCGACGTGACCGTTCCAGCGGCCCAGAGCCTGGACGGTTCCCAATCAATGTCTCTGGCGAGAGGAGAACCACCGCCACCCGAACTAGCTTGGACGTCCCCAACAGCGATTCCCCCACAAGCCCAGAGGAGCTCTCTAACGTAAACACCCATGCCATTGAACCGACCACAAATGGCACACCTATCACCGAATCTCCTACCTCCATGGACCAAGTTTATTCCCCAACATCCTCCATTAGCCCTCCACCAGAAAATAGGTCCGACGATTCCCCCACCCCGACCCCGACCCCGCTCACGGAGGACAAGCGCGCCTCCATCCGCTCCAACGTCATTCACTCTCGCAAACCCGGCCTCGGCAGCCGATCAAGCTTCCCCATCGTCCCTGCTGAGACTGGACCAGACAGCAAGCGGAACAGTCTCGCCGAGAACGAGCCGAAAGGCGTCACTCTAGAAGATAAGCCAATGGACGATTAAACGTTCCGCTTTTGACATTCTTCTTCAAGTCTGGTATAGCCGTTCGTAACGCAATGTCGTAACGCAACACATCATGTTTGGCATGCTGACGATTTGCGAACCTGACCCGCCGGGCTGTACGGTAATTTATACTCTGCGAGCCTTTTTCAACTACTAAGATTCCGTGGTGGACAGTTGTTGTTTTGATTTCTTTTTTTCCGTATAAACCATATCGGTACATCTTGCATACCCCCTGTATGTCTATTTCATTCTCTTGTTATGACTTTCTTTTGCATCTGCTTCTTGAGTTGTATAGCACCGAATTCTTATTATGAGCCTGTTCTTGAACTGTATAAAGTCACGCGAACCGATTTTTTTTTTTTCAACGTAGTGGATTTCTTATAGATTCATTATAACAATGCTTCTGAATGTCTAATTTTACAATGCTCCTGAGGTGATGCTATAAAATGCGGGAGCAAGTATCCAACAATCGCTAATAGACTCCAAGTATGAGTTGACAACCGATGCATTGAAATGTGGACTACAGGCCTTCGCCCAAGAATAACCTCCGAAGAATACCTTCTCCCGGGCCAGTAATTTGACTCTCAATCTCTTTTTGCGACACAAAACAAACGAGGCTCTGCTCATCCAATGCCTTGTTCAATGACATCGCACTGGGCTTTGAAGGCGTACGTCGGATGTCGGAGCCGCCAGCGACTGTTCCACCCCGACCTCGACTCTGGTATTCGCCGACAAGCCCAAGGGTCTCTAAGCTGCCAAGAACATCTTTGAACTCGGTAGCGGTTAACGGGTGCAGGATGTTGTCTGTTCTGCATAGGGTGCAGTATGTGCCAAAAATTTGTTTGACTGTTGGAGCTCCATGTTTATACTTTGATGGTGTCCCTGGAACATCGCATTCACGTCGTTTCCGGTCCAACGCAATCAGAGCGCAAATCGCAGCTTTTTGTTGAAGGTTGAGGTATTGTAGCCTCTGGACTGTTCCCTGCCCAAACACCGAGGATGTGATTTTTGCTACATGGGCAATGCTAGCGCGTGGTGCAGTAAGGGTTGTGTAAGTAAGGGCTGGGTTTTGCTTGGGCAGCGAGTGTTTGGGAGAAGACGAAAGGTTGTTGTTTTCGACCAGGATTGTCCCCGACGGGTTGTCTAGATTATTTTTCTCGAGTTTCTGTAGCGTTTCCTGTTCGATGATGTCGATGGCTCGCTTAATCAATTCAAAGGCCTTTCGTAAATCTCCGGTTTGTGAAGCGACTTTCTTCGAACACAACTGGATTGCGGTGGGTTGAACGAAAGGTATGAAGTTTGGGTCTTCCGTCTGGCTTTCTGCGAGGAGTGACTTAAGGCGATTGACAATCACATTCGCGATCTGGCCGGCAGTATAAGGTAAGAAAGGGAGCAGAAGAGGCTTTAGATTCTTCGCTTTCAATTGAGGGAGAGATCGATCAGTCAGATCTAGTGCGTTGGCGATCCCGATGAGCATCACCTTGGACTCCTTTTGCAAGGACCACTCGAATAGGGACTGAAGAATCCCAGCATCAGCAGTGAGGAGGTGGTCAATTTCGTCTAGCATGACTAGAAACATGTCTTGCTTCACATGCTTCTTCTCGGGTACAAACATGCTTTTCAACCTATCGATCTCGCTCTTTTTGAAAACCTCGGCGTCATCACACAGCTCTTCGATGAGCTTGCTGTAGACATCCCGAGCGGTTCTTATACTTGCACAATTGAGCTGCGCGACCCTGATAGATCTGAGATCAATTTCATCGCATACTTCCCTAACAAGAGCGCTTTTGCCGGTACCCGGAGGGCCACTGACGTACATACACCCGCCTTTGCGTGACTGCATGCCTTCCTGAATGAAACCAACTAGCTTTTGCCTCTCCGCATCTCGACCAACTATTCGCCCGGAAGTCGCCCCTCGAGCAAATAGCTGCCGGGCGCGCGTATATATGGTCTGGACAGTCGTCGAAGTAGCTGCCTGCCGGGGTGTCCGGGGTGTCCGGGGAGTTTGACATTTCGCGCCGACTTGTACTCGATGCTTTGGAGTAATGGGCGGCGATTCAAGAGCGTTTCTATATCGAGCCTTTGAAGGTGTTTTGATTTCCGCAGGTTTTGAGTTTTCGTCTGTACATAATATTAACTAGTGCTCATCATATACCGTTATCCGACGCCTACCATTGACCAGTGTCGAGGTAATTTCTAGGGTGTTTTCCTTCGAAGGTGACGGCACCTGACTAGACTGGACAACCTTTCTCCTTGGTTGATCGGATCCGACCAAGCTGTCCTTGGTAGTCGCGCCATTTTCCCGCTGGAAATCGTCGCTATGCTTTGTTTGAGACCGAAGTTGGCGTACCAGTGGTGGGTTGTCTTCTCGATGGATTCGAGGAAGCTGTGTTCGGCGCCTGCTACCACTGCGCAACGGCAAGGAAGCTACGACTTCGTTAATCTTGTCAGCATGTCGGGAACAGTAATGCTGAGGGCGAGGCGAGCAGTCGTACCTTCTGTTTCAACGGCACTTCGTTGGCGCTTACCCAGGACCGTTGCAACCATGGTGAAAAACGCGGAAAGAGCGGCTGAAAGAATCGCAGTGTAGATATATGGGCACTTTCCAGTTTCGAATAGAGCAATGATGAGTTAGTGGAAAGTGCAATGGTTGAACGAGTCGTCCTTGTATCGACTTGTCCAAAGGAGGCATAATTGCATTTGTCGCGACGCGTGATCAAGACGCGTCGCGCTTCGATCACATGACCCGGTGTGCTAATCCGGAGAATCAAATACTCCGGGCTGCATTCAACAACTGCGTCACTTGAGCAGCGCCTAACTGGAGCTTGCTATCAAAGGTCATGATTTGAAACATCACATTCGTCTCTTTGTCCTCTACTATTACGACCCAACCTTCAGGCCCTCCTTTCTCTCCTTTCTCTCCTTTCTATCTCCAGATGGTAGAATATTTGTTGCGATCTCTCACCTAAATCGTCTAATAACTAGGTGGGGTTTGCGCGTGTTTGCATCAAATCTACCTTGAGTGGATAGAACTTGTTGTACAGTCTTGCGAACCAGCTACACGGCGTGCTATCCTAATTTCATCCACTACACTTAGAAGAAGTGCTCTTCGATTATTTTGTCCGCCATGGACGGCGACGTCGTGGCCCAGTTCGCCGAGTTCACCGGCTCAACTACGGAACGTGCAACCCAATATCTGCAGCTGACAGACTTCAACATTGAGCAGGCGATGCAGATTTACTTTGAGAATGACGGGGCCCCACTGTCACGCGAACCTGTCCCATCGACTTCCACACCAAACAGAGCCCCTCTCTCCTCTGTGTATGAGGATGAATCCGGAGTAGTACACGTTGACTCTGATGACGACGACCCCCGGCCTACGCCTCAAGACCTACCAATAAATAGATCAGCATTTGAAGATGATGCAGCTATGGCACGTCGGCTTCAGGAAGAGATGTACGGTGGACAAAACGCTGATGATGATGTGCGTGCACCGATGGCTCGCACGACTGAGACCCTAGTTGGACCGGAGTCGGACTTTGGTGGAGATATGCATGAAAACATCTTGGGCCAGCTTCGAGCTCGTCAACGGCGAGGCAGTCAGTCTTTCCTCCTTCCCACTTTCGCTCCGAAGTTCTGCTTTTGATTAACGTTTGATTTAGATCGACCGGGCGTCTTTAACCAAACAGATACGAATTCAATATGGACCGGTGAGGAAGAGGAGGTGTCGCACCGTGAAAGGCTGTCAGCAGCGACGGGAGGAGCCTCCGATGCATCGTCCAAATCAAATCTGCTCGCAGAATTGTTTCGACCCCCTTTCGAGGTCATGTCAAGGCTACCATGGGATCTTGCTCGAGAAGAAGGCCGTGAGCATGAAAAGTGGCTGCTAGTGAACATTCAGGATCCCTCTATCTTTGACTGTCAGCTCTTGAATAGGGATCTGTGGAGGGACCAAGGCGTCAGGGATACCATCCGAGAACATTTCATATTCCTGCAGTACACGAAAGAGGACCCTCGCGCCGCACCGTATATACAATATTATTTCCAAGCTAGTGACGTTTCGGATAATTACCCACACATCGCCATTGTTGATCCCCGGACAGGCGAACAAATGAAGACCTGGTCAGGCCCGCCGGTGGTGAAGCCTCCCGAATTCCTGATTCAAATCCACGAGTTCCTTGACCGTTATAGTCTGAAGCATAACGTCCGAAACCCAGTCGCTAAACGGAAACCAGAGACGAAGGAGAAGAGCATTGACGCCATGACGGAAGAGGAAATGATGGAAATGGCAATGAGGAACAGTCTCGGCGCGGAGGCTGCGCAGTCACGACGGATGGAAGACCCTGACGATCTGACCCGTATCTCCGGCGATGTCAAAGGCAAGGGTAAAGCAGTCGATGAAGATGATGTTAGTATGGGCGAGACAAACGAAAGTGGAACTGTCGAGGTTGAGGCTTCCGTGTTTTCATCCATCTCAGGTGATCTGTCGCACACCGAGCCTCCCGCTGACCCTGCTACCACAACACGGATTCAGTTCAGACACCCGACTGGAAGAATCATCAGACGTTTTGCCTTAAATGATCCTGTCAGGAGGATTTATGAATGGTTGAAAGCTGATCCTCCATTGCCGGATAAAGCTGGGGTCGAGTTCGAGCTTAACTCTATGGGCCGCAATTTGATTGAGGTTCTCGATATAAGCGTTGAGTCTGCCGGTCTCAAGAATGGTACTGTCATGATAGGATATATCGAGGGTTAAGAATCAAATGAATTGAATGATTTGTCTGCCTGACCATTGCGTGGTCGGCAGAACATGTATCTACCGAACATGAGTCGATTCGTCATGGGTAATGACAATTATTCTACATATTATTCTATATTAAATCCGTAGACCTTGCCTTAGCTTAGGGTAACTATACTCTGGAATGGTAGGTAACTTATGTTATCACGTGATCGACCATTGAGGATCCCTTCCAGAATACCAGAGCTATGATACTACCTTTTCTCCCATAGATAGTAGTAGTAGTAGTATGGGCAATAATGATCTAATGAAAGAAGACGTTCTCTTCGTACGCAAGAAGTGATTCCTTGGGTTCTTGTGTCGGATTATGGAGATAGAAGAGATTCGGCCTGTTCGGCCCGACCGAATAGGTATACCCAAGAGGTGTCTTGAATACAATTAGCAACAAAAAGAGAGTGATTATAAGCGCAATAGACTTGTGGCTGCTCGCTTAGAAGAATTAGATGTCCAAATTGATACAACTATATTGGCCTTGTATATCATGTTACTGTTTTTCTTAGGTATTCGTTGATATCTCTGTCTTCATCGGATGTAATAAGTGACAATTCCTGCTATGCCGTCCACCGGCTAGTTTCGGTCGGGCCGGCCGAGGCCGAGGCCGAGCCCTATCGGCTTTGCAGCTATTTACTAGTAATAAAACATCAGAATAGGCGTAGATAATCTGGAGGAGCATTTCTATCTTGAATATTTCCTTTCCCAAAACGTATTCGGAAGTCCCTGCGAACTGGCCATTTCTTGATTGTTTCTCCCTTTTCCAACCTCACTATGCAGATAAAGGCGACTATCGGTAGCGAGTTAGGCCACAAGAGCAATGGCAAGGTGGCTGCCAGCTCCCACGATGCCGATGTCAAAGATGTTCAAGAAATAATCGATTCAAAGTCGCAGATACTTTGGGATATTAACCAAAAGGTACTCCCCGAGACAACCCGCATCAAAAGACCAACTGCATCAAATATGGAAAGGAGCTGGCTAATGCTGTCTATGTTTTCTAAGATTCATCAAAACCCCGAACTTGGTTTTGAAGAACACATGGCTCACGATAATATTACTGGCATGCTCGAAGACTTGGGCTTCCAGGTGACAAGACATGCATTTGGGTTGTCTACGGCATTTTCCGCAGAATACGGACACGGGGGAAGGGTCGTGGCCTTCAATGCGGAATACGACGCCCTGCCAGAAATTGGCCACGCCTGTGGTCATAATCTTATCGCTATGATGTCTATTGCGTCCTTTATAGGAGTTGCTGGAATGCTCAAGCGCAAGGGCTTACCCGGTCGTGTTCGCCTGGTTGGCACACCTGCAGAAGAAGGCCTAGGAGGCAAAATACCTATTGTTGCTGCAGATGCATATGCTGATGTTGACGCCTGTCTGATGGTTCACCCAGGGCCGTTCACTGAATGCCCCGGTTTTACCGGTGACGCCTATATGCCTACCACAGCGAGCATTAAATTCACAGTCCAGTTCACAGGCAAAACGGCACATGCTGCAATGGCCCCATGGGAAGCTACCAATGCACTTGATGCAGCTGTTCTGGCTTATAATGGAATAAGCGTTCTGCGTCAGCAAATTCACCCCAGTAATCGAGTTCACTGCGTTATCTCAGATGGTGGCCTACGACCAAATGTGATTCCTGGCTCGGCAAGTATCAATTGTTATGTTCGGTCCCCCACAGTGCATATGGCGGAAGGGCTCTTGGAAAGAGTTGAAAATTGTTTCAAGGGAGCAGCTTTGCAATCTGGATGTACCGTGGATATCCAAAGGTGAGTACAACACTTGACTGTGCAGGGTCAATCAAAGGGAAAACCTTGAAGGTCCATCCAGAGCTGATGTATAACAGGAACAATACCTACGCTGATCTACGACCGAATAAGTCTATTGCTAGAGCATATGCAGATGCAATGGCAGACATGGGCCTCCAAGTACGATGTGAAACAAATTCTACCGGTGTCGCTGGTTCAACGGATCAGGGTCAGTTTTCCACTTCTACCCCCCAATAGATAAGCCTCCTCATAGATATTACAACCTTGGCCTTTCAGTCAGCTCACACTATATGATAGGAAACGTGAGTTACGCATGCCCTGCTATCCAAGCGTATGTCGGCATCCCAGCGAAGCCAGGATCCAACAACCACACAGCGGGCTTTACCGCAGTGGCTGGTGCCAAAGAGTCCCATAAATTGTGTCTCCATGCCGCAAAGGGGATGGCTGTGGCCAGTTGGGAAATTCTCACCAAAGATGATCTGGCAGCAAAAGTCAGATCTGACTTTGAAGAAGACAAGGAAAAGCGGTTCCTGCCTTCAGACTCGGTTGTCAGGACACAGAATGTAGGTTTTTGTTAATACATAGTGGGCCTAATTCAATGTAAACCTAAATTAGGAGTGGGGAGACGTACTCTTTTACTTGTCATCTTTGTCACCACCTAGTGAGATATGAGCAAAACTTCCAAATGCTTCGAATCATGCTTTGGGTGGGATTCGCTTAGATATAGAGGTTAAGTTTCCGCTTGAACCATTTCAAGTATGGTCACCAACCTATGGCTTTTCAAGTATTTACTAGACGCAGAGACGATAGAAATATACAAATTTTACTCAGAACTAGTGATATATTTTAATTCAGGCGTTTATCATGTCTTCCAGTCTTTCCATTTTTGGCTTTTGAAAACTAGAACGAACGACATGTCGCTTAAATGAAGTGGCACCATATTCTATTCAACTTGGACACCTATGTGAGCACCCAATCAAGTCAATATTCAAGAAAGCAAAATCACATGTATAATCCCACGGGCTTCGCCCATACAACCAGCTAGTATACATAACGGAACTGGCGTAACTCGCGGTCTGTCTTGTCGATGAGGTTCAAGGATGCCGATGACACAGGAATGCCATCAAACTCGGCATTTCCTGGGGCTTCACGGATAGAGTCGCGCTTCTTGTTCTCCCAGATTATATAGAATCGTAGAACAATACTAATTACTGCAGAGCAAGCAAAGCATATAAGCATTCCAGCGAATCCTGAAGGGTAGCTGGGTGCTTCACGGGCGAACATGATCTGCGGGCCCACGATGTTTCCAACACAATATGCGACAAAGACCTAGACACAACGAAAGTTTTAGTATGTTTGAATAACGCCCCAGGAGAATAGAGATCCGTACCACGGCCGTGACCGTCGCCTTTTTGGTAAATCCAGCAGTGTTGCTGGTAATCATGGCCATTGTGAGGGGGAAATTGGCCGAGAAGGCGATGATGAGGCAGTATCCCATGAATCGAGCCCAGATATGATCAGCCTCAATTTGTCGTATCATAACGGATCCGATGAGCGCTATTATACTATTGAATGTCATCCAGTAAGTGCGAGTATTCGTGAGATATGTGCTGCCAAAGGCAGACATGAAAACGAAAACCACCTGGAATCCGGTCCCGATCATCTGAACGAGAAGGGTATCGAGGGTGGTAAAGCCGAAACCCTCGACAACAATAGACGCAAACTAATCCAAGAATGAGTATGCTGGATATTTGTTGGAAAGAAAAAAAACAAGTTGCGAGCAATGGGGCAAAATACTTACCGAGCCTACACCCCCATTGGGTACGTTTTGTGTAAACTGAAACAGAGCCAGCAGCCACGTCTTCGGATCCATAAACGCTTCAACGATTTGATACCGCTTAACGTGATGGTTTTTGATGCCGGTTAAGTTATCTTGGACGCGTTCAATAGCCTTGACTTGGTCCTCTGCTGACAAAAACCAAGCTCCTAAGGGACTGTCGGGAATCGCGAACCAGCATACCACTGACCAAACAAGTGTTATACCTCCAAAAAGCAGGAAAAGGGCCTGTAGAAAAGTAGATGATGTTCCATTAGTGAAATGCACTTGGTGGAAGGCTTCGTTTAATGTCTCACCTTCCAGGGTGCAATACCACTGATGTGTCCAACTCCATACCCCAGCAGACCACCGCATAGTCCCCCAGTAACATTACCCATGAACCAGGCGGTCTGGCGAATGGGCTGCTCGGACTTTTTGTACCACATAGATATCAGTAAACTCATCGCAGGAGCAATACTGGATTCAACAAAACCAAGGAAGAAGCGCGCAGCCCAGAGGCCAGATGCATTTTTGCAAAGAGCTGACAAAATAAGAATCGCCGCCCAGAGTGCCCTGTACACCGTGAAATCATCGACGGTCAATCCTGACATGATTCGAATGTCTTTGTTGAGCGGGATTTGGGGGAACTTACATTGCAGCTGCCATAAAACGGCCAATGGGCAGACGAATAAGCAACAGGGCCACAACTCCCGACGAAGCCAAGTATCCAAAATAGAACAGACTAGTCGCCCAGGAATAGTCTTGACCCACGAGATGTAAGTCTGTTCGTAGTCCCAATATGGCGCTATATCCCATGGCTTGTTTGTCAAGGTATTGAAATAAGTACGACAAAAAGAGTACAGGTATCAAACTGGCATAGAATTAACATTAGATTGATCGGCCAGATAGTTACTTACCACAAGTCCACCTTTCGAAGGATACGACGGTCTTCTTCAGGAGACAAAGGAGTGGTTAACTGCGACTGGTGATTTTCAAATGCTTGAAGCGCATCATCGGCATCTGCGACGTCCACATTGAAGGCTTGTTTTGTGTCATTGGTTATAGAGGTAGGTTTTGCCTGGGCAGATTGAATCGCCATGGTAGGCAGGTACCGTAGAATGGAAATAGCTTAGTTCGCGATTGGCACTGGAAAACTGTGAAGTGACTATGCTACATACAACCTATGTACAGAGGCTCACTTTATAATTAAACATTCATATGAGTTCGAGCTTGCCATTGCCAGTCGCTATCAAAGCCCATTCCTTATCTATAGCTAAACCCTCGTCTGCAATCAAGGACAGTAACCGACTGGACTACCGTTGGAGTAACTACGGCATTCGGCCCGACCGATTACCGCCTGATAGACGACGGCATTGGTTTGGGGATACGACGGCATTCATCCAGAGTCATGATATTGATCGCACCTTGTCCAAATTTGCCTGCAGCTTGTTATGGCTCCTCGAGGATATTTTTGTTTACGACGGCATTCAGAACCTTTGTTTAGCTAGTGTTGCAGATATATAAATCAACCATATCTTCAGAAAATCCAACAAGCATAACAGAATTACATCCTCTACTATTTTTACTATGGCTACTACCACTACTGTCATCCCTCCTGCGCAGCTCCGTCAAGGACCAAGCAATGCGATGTAAGTTATATTACGCCTCCATTGAACTTTCTATATCAAGAATGAAAATATGCTCACTGACATAATTCGAATGGTAGTGCCAATGCGCCAAAGGGTGATTGGCGTGCTGAACTCCGGGACAATGGCTTCGCGGTTGTCAAAGACGCCATTCCCCGAGAAACAGCGCTCGCTCATCAACAAAAGGCTCGCGAGTGGCTCAAGAGCTTCGGAAATAACGACCTTGACTACCAGAATCCTGAGACCTGGGTTGCGAGTAACCTTCCAGTTCAGAGCACGATTAACACTTTCAGCGCCTATGGGGTCGCCCATGAAAAGTTTATGTGGGATGCCCGGATGGAGCCCGGGGTCATTGATGCCTTTGCCCAGATCTGGGGCACAGATGAGCTTACTGTTAGCTTTGATAGTCTGAATATCACCTTCCCAAACCGCAAAGATGTACCTCGGAAGGGTCGCTGGGAACACGTGGACCAGAGCCCCCTTCGTCGTGGTATGCATTGTGTGCAAGGGATCATCAACCTTTCCTCTGCTGGGCCTGATGATGGTGGTCTTATGGTATACCCCGGGTCCCATCAATACCACGACGAGTTCTTTGATTCGGAAACAGACCAGTCAACTTGGGTACCGAAAGACCTTTATTGGTTCAATCAAGCTCAGCTCGACTGGTTCAAGAAGAAAGCCATTCGCCCACATAAGGTCTGCGCGGAGGTTGGCGATCTGATTGTGTGGGACAGTCGCATCATTCACTATGGTGCTGAGCCCACGGAGGCCAGCAATACCATCCGCACTGTTATCTACGCCGCATATTCTCCCGCGAAGCTGGCGACCCCACAAACATTGCGAACCAAATCAGAAGTTTTCAAGAGGTACGGGGGAACGACACACTGGCCACATGATAACGTTGTCATTCGTAAATCCTGGGCCATCCTCCCGGACGGAACGCGAGACCCACGAGATCGGGATGAGCCCTTGGAGTTGCCCGAAATGAGCGATCGGTTATTGAAGCTTGCTGGTGTGAAGCCATACTAAGGCCAACTTGGAAGGAGAAATAATTTGATATATGCTCCTAAAATTGTACAGTGTGAATTAGAGACTTCTGGGCTGCTTTACCCATCACCAAATCATCTTAGTTATATCCGCTTCAGTTAGTCATATAGTACAAAAGATAACTAACTAGCGGGGTTCCGGGTCAATTTATGGACTAAAAAGTTGGGGAAGATAAGCTGTCGTAACTCGTCTCGATCATTTGCCAATCGGGATTTGGGCTGGCTTGATAACCCCAGATAGATAATGACAGACTGCCCTGACTCTGGCTATGAACACAAAACTAGTTTTATTTACTCCGTACACCTCCTATTTCGCATTTCTATACATTCACATTGCCGTTAAGTACTCGTGATGCCTCGCCAACGAACAGCCTGCTTTACATGTGCAGCGATCAAGACTGCCTGTAGCCGGGATCAGCCTTGTCGTCGATGCGAGCGTAGGTACCCGACTATCTGGAATAAGAAACATGCTAACTACGGAGTTGGGGAAGGATTGTCTTTGACGTGTTCATATGTGGCTCGATGGGATCGCAAGCGCGCAGAGCCAAGTGCAAGCCATGACCAGGTTCATCATAGGGCAAGCCATCGACGTTCCCGCCATGGTTGTGTGAACTGTCTCCAGCGGTAAGATTACATTTCGCAATGCAAACCAGATACAGCTTATTCAATTATGCTCTCTCAACAGGCGACGGAAATGCGACGAAGAATACCCCATGTGCCAGGAGTGTCGCCGGCTAGGCCTGTCTGATTGCCGACCAAGAAACCGATCCTTTTCAAGCATCGAGAGCTCCATTATTCAAGGCAACAGTATAGCAAAGTCTCCATTTTCGGATAGCCTTGTTGTATCTTCCAATTTCCGATCGACTCAAGGCCATATCAATCCCTTGGACTTCAACGTGAGTGAATACCTTGGGCATATTGCGTTGCAGCCTGAGGTTAGCCTAACAGGGATCACCCGACGTGGGCACTTGAATGAAAGCAGTGCTTTGAAATCACGATCTGTTTCTTGTGGGGATACCAAAACAGAGCAGCCAACAAGTAGCGGCGTATATTTGGGGGGCAGGATATACATCCCTGCAGCAATAACAGCAACGTTTGGTGCTACAGAGCATCATTTGCTGCATCACTATGCACAGTATGTATCGCGAGCATTGGTGGTTATTAACTGTGACGATGAAAACCCTTTTCTAAGCGAGATACTTCCAGTGGCAATGGATATGAAGTCAGTCCGACATGCTATGTTTGCTTTGTCTGCATGCCACCTGTGTAAGGTGTATCCCAAGTTTGAGGATACCTTGATCCGCCAGCATAGCCTTGCCTTGCACTTCCTGACACAGAGTTTGCAGTTAGAAGGAAGCACAGATACTTCTCTGCTTGCCTCTCTACTGTTGTGTCTCCTATGGGTATGTGTTCTTTTCCACTATCTACCCTGGTCCAAGACTATTTCTCAGCTGAATGTAAGGAATAGATTTGCCACGGAAAGTCTTCTAAGTGGATACTGCACTTGTATGGTGTGAAGGCACTTATTGATTCGCATCCTCATAAGGTCCTTCCAGCCCGACTGTCGAAGTTCACTCTTGATCTCTATGATTTGATCTGCTGCAAAGCCAGGATTGCCTGCTGCCAGGCCCCTGTCGCGCGTGACGAATTTTCTCTGTCGTTCACAAACAGGGTGCAGTCTCATGATACCATACATCCTTTGTTCGGCCTTGGTAAAAATATGTACCAGGCGTTAGATGCTATCAATTCTTTGGCTACAAAGAAGGCGACTACAGGGACAACAGCCCAAGATGATGCTATGCTGGCTGCAAAGGCGCAACAGATAGAAAGCTTGCTACACGGATGGTCTGTACCAATGCCTATTCAATGTCAGGATCGCCAACTCGTCCATGATAATACTATGGCAGCTGAAGCGCTCCGGTGGGCCATCATTATCCGCTTCCACCAAGTCATGGGTTGGGAATTCAGCAACGAGACAAATCAAAAATCTGCCATGGAAAACATTTTAAGATCTGTGTCCCAGATACAGCCCAGCTCACCCGCCAATGGACAAATATTGCTGCCGCTTTTTATAGCAGGCCTAAGTACGGCGAGGAAGACAGAACGGCTACAAATTGGATATCGAATGAGTCTCTTAGAAAACACCGTTGGTATGGGAAACATTACTAGTGCCCATCAATTTCTGGATCTGGTTTGGGGGCACAGCAGAAAGGAAATAAAATGGGAAGCTTTCCTTCAGAAGGAGCATCCATATGTGATACTATTTTGAAGAATACATCGTCATACTGTGCTAAATATTATTATGTTGGATCATTCTCTATTGAATGGAACTTGTGGGATTCTGACACAGCAACGCAAAAATCATCATGCCTTGCCTACTATCTTCTACATAACGGTATAGCAAGTCAAGAATAGCGTACGATCTCTCTGTCCTCAACCAAAGATCTTCTCGTCGTATCTACCAACAGATTGATATTCATCCTTCTATTAACTAAGCATCATAGTCCTATTGAATTTGCCGAAGTCTATTAATACTCCTCAATGCCTCCTCTTTAAATATGCAACCTATATAACGTAGTAGCGATTTGAGAATAGCAGTAGCCGCGTCTATTCCAGCGTTTATGATACAATAATACAGATGTCAGGGCGTATGGTGATATTGGCATTTTTAGATACTACTGATGTTTAGCTTTTACTAGGGCTTTGATGCCCTGCTATACTCAATCATGGTACCATTGATGCAGTTATACTAGAAAATACCGCCTTACTTTAGCACACAGTAGCATGACATGCATGATATTCTTGAAGCCCAGCATGACTGGACAGTATGCGTGACACAGGCGCAGAAGATAGGTCTACTATCACTGCATTATATAATAGCAGTGCCAAGTAATTCCTCTGCTTCTGCAGCTTCTCGGTCGTGCTATTGAAAGCGACCAACAGTAAAGGTAAAGGCAAGGTGCATCCAGTGTGGGTCTTCTATGCGTGCCGCGATATCCAGTCCTATTAACTGAAAGTGCACAGGATTCTGCTGGAGCAGATATGAGTGCTATATATCTAGATAATAATAACCTAGATCTGGAATAGAGAGTTGGCACTATAAAAAGGTGGACTATAAAAGCTTTAGCAGTATTAGGCTATAGTATTAGATAGTAAGACAGAATTATAGCTGAGAACGAACAGGCAGGTTAACACAGGAGCAATGGCAGTTATAGGGGAAAAGTCTGCGGGATTTAAGTACAGAGGAGGTGATCCTGGACGGAGAAACTAGGACTGTGGTTGCAGAGGCTACTGAGATGGTGAGAGGTCTTCTGGAAGAACACTGACCACGAAAATACCTCAACCACAGCCAAGACCCAAGAGATTAGCTCACTCGACCAACAACATCCCCAGGGCTGGAGATAGAGCATTAAAAGGTAGTGCAGTGTGTATATAGCAGTGAATAATTGGTGAAGAGTGAACCGTGTCACGTAAGAAGCGATCTTGAGTAAGTGAAGTGAAGAGCAGCCAGAGGTTTTGAGTCCGCTCCAGATATTCTGAGCCTGGGAAAACCCTACAGTGTTGCCTCCAATCTCCATTTCTCTTGTCCCTCCACCATACCGTTTCCAGAGTCCATCCATGAAGTATCTCCTGACTCCGTTTTACCGACTTCTAAGTGTTTCTGTGCTTTCTCTTGGCCACCATGGCAAGTCGAGGCCCTTACTTTAACCCAGACGCACCGCCGTGTCGAAAATGCGGACTGTGTGAGTGGGATCACCGCAGGGTCAGATGTTACGGCCAGCCATGTGTTGAGTGCAATAGGGTGGGCCATATGCCAAGAGTGTGGAGGAAAAGAACACAAGAACAACTGCCCAGCTTTTCGACGTCCCGAGCGCCGCAAAATTGAGGGAGGAAACCGTCGATACCGCCGGCCCCAGACAAATAGGGAGGTGCCTATAATTGCAACAGCAGCCCAGCCTGTGCCACCATCAGAGACTCCTTCGAACGTTAGTCTGTCCTGCGATCTCGGTGCCTTCTTCTTCGTCTGACATGCATTTCGCTAGGAATTCCACTTTGTGATGCAGCAAGCAGTTATTGTCCTAAACCATAAGGAAACCATCAAACAAGCTCGCACAGCTTCTCTGCAACTCTAACAACTGCAATATAAAGAATGTGCAGTACGCGGCAGTCATTGAGATTTACGGAGGTCCAGAAAGTGTGGCAGATATTTTGGTGAAGGCAATCGAACCTGGTATAATGTCTCTAGAGGGCAAAAGAATAACCCGAAAGCAGTAAGTTATAAAAAGCCACCTTGATCATCAAAACCGTTATCTACATTCCATACTAAGTAGCTGACTTTTTATGCAAAGGCTCGACAAGATTCGCGTGACACAGTCGCACACCCGTACCGCGTGGATGCCCAACAGCGGCTACCTTAGTTATATTACAGATGATAGACACGACGATTACTGACGAGCCTACGTAAGAAAGTTGAAGGATGCGGTATCCTGGATTCTACAACACACGCGGAATATACTCAACGGACACGATGACACTTTTGCACTATTACGTGATCAAGAGAGGAATTGGCCATCGTTTGGCAAACTTTCTACGGCTCTGGACACTGATATGCCCGGATTACGTGGATCCTTTCGTCGTAGCGGTGTTCCTAAATATCCTCGAAATGGCGATGTGCAGAGCACTCGAGTCCTTGCCAAATGATGTTTTGGAAGAGTATTTTGGTCGCCGCTGGGGTGGATATTGCAACATGGGTCTAAATATCGTTCCACCTACGCTGCAGAACGTTTCTCTGGGCTCGAACACTCGAAGACAATTCTCAATCGGCTTGGAGTCATCTAGAGACCCAGGTATCTGCGGGTGGCCTGAGTTTCGGCTGGAGCAAGGAAGAAAGAAGGGAGGGTCAAACTACGCCACAATCCGTCCCAGTATGGCTCTCGCAGACCACGAGACTGCGCTTAGCACGGCAATTCAAAGCGCAGGTCATCAAGGTGTAGAGCCTTTCAATCCAGACTTGGAGTTGGTGATATCAGAAACCGGTATCACGAAGTGGATTGAAGGTCTCGAGAGTGAGCTCCGGACAAACAGTCTGTTGCATCCTGTTGGTAATCTTCGTGCACGGATTGGTGTAGTCCTGGGGAAAGTTTTGAGTCGGCCGGATCTGCCGGATCTGCCGGATCAATCCTAGGACTGCTCATCGCTTCCACTCCCCTGGGGAATTGAAAAGGTGGGACTTAACACCGATAACTCGTTTATTTGGGCGACAGACCCTGTTCCTTTCAGAATGGCGGAGATGCAACTCGGCACAAATCAACATCATCATTCCAAGTCAATCCTGAGAGTCCACAATTGGAGGCTCCTGCAAAGCAGCGGGGTGAGAATCATCTTAATCTGTGGAAAGTGGATTAAAGAGATTCTCCTCCCCGACCAGGTGCTAAAGAACAGGATTGAGGTAACCTCCAAGTTTAGCATACCTTGAGATCGACATGGCGAAATAAGGCGAATCTACTTAGAATCCCCCGAGCCCCTGACCGAACTCCTGACGAACAATTGGCGTGTTGCTCAAAGGATCTCAGATCTGTTTGGCTTCGCCGCATCCATGTCGACAACTCCAGCAATATTCCCGCATTTCGCAGATTCCGCTTGCGTTACAGCGCTTATTGTCCGCGCCCACTATGACGAAAGAGATGGCCAAGACAGGATGCCTATGGATACGCTCCATCCAGTTATTAGGTCATGGTTGACTCGGAAAAGATTTATCCGCGACGAGGATATCAAGCGCTTGGAGGAAATTGGCCCATCCCTCTCGCGGGCCTTGTTAGTCCTGATACAGATTTTACCTCGCATACCGACGCGTTTCAAGGAAAATGCGAGCAGGCAGCGCATAGCACCTAGCAAGGTTCATGGTCCTAGGCGATTTATAGACGCAGAAATGGGTAGTATACGTGAGCTTTACTAAGAGCTACAGGAGCAGGAACCGTGCCTCCATAGGAACCGTGCCTCCATAGGAGCCAAGAGGTAGAGCATGAAGAGACCGGTGGCACAGATGGAATTGGGCTATCTCCAGCTTTCATTGATGGCTCGGGTCCTGACCACATGAACGAAGAGCTACGGCTCTCCTTCAAGGAGGAGCTGGAGCGTGCTGAGGTTTCCACCGATGGGAGCGGAAAATATTATGTGCAGTTTCCTGAACTCGCCATTCCTCCTGTTCAACCAGAACGAGTAGCGGAGGTCCGCAAGCACGCCACTGAGTTCAAGGGGAGCGTACTCGCTCGCAGATGGCACTCCTTGCTGGCCGGCAATACAAAGCCTCTTAAGCAACGAGTTGATTGCTTGTTCGTGTGGGTACATACATTTATCAAACTGAAGATCCCGTATTCTGCTGAGTTGAATGCAGAGAACGCACAGAATTACCATGTGTGGGTATGCTGAGATTGTACCGGATGGAGAAACTCATCCAAAAATGCCTGGGTCATCTCAGCGCGTCCAGATGATCCAGCTGCCAAGCTAGCATTTCGAGTCACAGTTCCGTGGAGGAAGGATTCCGTTTACTACCCGACCACTGACACAAGTCTTGACGTCCTGAAGGTGAATAGTTTTGTGGACTGGATGTCGGGAATATCTGATCACCAACTAGTCTGCACAGAGGTTTATCTGGATCTGTCCCAGAACCGCGAAGCTTCCGCAAGGGATCAGTGGGCCAGGGTCTTATTACACAGATAACAATGGGAAACTACACAGACGGGAGCTAGGGAGAAAGGTACGGCTTGACCAAGAACCTCAGTCTCCAGGCTAGGGGCGGGGCATCCCCGACTCCCACATTCACGGATCACGAGAGGAAGTTGCCTGGGGGGCTAGGACAAAAATGTGCTCGACCATCCAACAGGGTGCAGTTCGTGTGCCGAGGTAGCACCAAGCAAGTTTAGGTCACGGGGAGGTACCTATTACTGTACGTAGAACCGAGCTAGAAAAGAAAGAAAATGGTAGCGGGATGCAGGATCCAAGAATGACCTTTAGTTTGGGGTGGTCGAGTTAGAAGAAGAGGAATAGAGGTCGGGTCTCCATCTCTGATGGATATCGCAACCCTCCAATAATAAACATTGACCATAAAGGAAGGGGAAAAAAAGGTAATGACAAGGACGAGATTCGAACTCGCGAGGTTTCCCACTAGTGGAATATTCCTACTGTTATATTTGTTAATATTTGATGAGCTCCGAGATACGGAGTAATTATTGGTTGCTTACAAACTAGCGCCTTAACCACTCGGCCACCTTGCCTGGTGTTTATTTGACATTATGGATTTCAGGCATGACAAGGAAAGTACAGTACGATATTCTTTCCCTGCATAGTTCAAGGTTAGCTGTATGTTTGAGTCTACCCAGGTACTCACCGCCCTCCAGCCATCCTTATCACCGCCCGGCAGAATAGACCCCGCGCTGGCCCCAATCATCGTCCATCATCAGCTGTTGTTGTTATTGTTGTCGTCCTTGTCCTCGTCGTTGGCTCCCCGGTGGAAAACGCAAGGGAATACTCAATTTGAACCCCTTTATTGCCAATAACCCATCGACTCTTCATGACTTGACCTTTGCTCAAGCAAGGAAGGATTGGCAAAATCCCCTGTTTTGCTCTTTGTTGACACTGAGGGGATCTCTCACCAAAACAACAGCAAGTGGAGCTGTTACCAAATTACTTCTGGAACTCATTTTGACATTTCTCATTTCTCCCTGGGGCACTGTGACTATTCATTACTCAAGTTGGTCAGTTGGTGCTTTGATAATCCCTTGTCGGAGCAAATCCTGGTTTATATTATATACCTTCCTCCACTCTGGCTTTAGCTGCGTTTAGACTTGCTGTGAGGCTAACCTACTACCCCAAATTGCGCAACTTAGTGGACGCTTGACAATCTTGAGAACTCGAAGCATTGCCAAAATGGAAGGCCTGGTAGATCCAGCAACACTTTATATGAAACAGAACTGCATAGGTATGCATGAATAAAGGTAAACAGCCTCGTTATATCCTAACTTCTGATGCAGGCGGTGGAAGCTTCGGACGGGTCTATAAAGGGTATGACACTTTGCCTCCCTAAACCTCCCAGAAATGAGTTTCTCAACACGAAATGCCAGTGTCGATAAACGCTCCGGGAAATCAGTCGCCATCAAGATCATCGACGTCGAAAATGCGGAGGACGAAGTCGAGGATATCATCCAGGAGATCGCTATTTTGTCTGAACTCAACTCTCCGTACGTGACTAGATACCATGGATCATACTTGAAAGGGTCCAGCCTTTGGATCGTCATGGAGTTCTGCTCTGGAGGTAGTTGCTCTGATTTGATGCGCCCGGGACCTATCCCGGAAGAATACATCGTGATCATCATCCGAGAACTGCTCAAAGGATTGGATTATCTGCACAGCGACAAAAAGCTACACCGGGATGTCAAAGGTGTGCTCAGTAGACCCTCAATTGACATCCATAGATAAAGCTAACGACAGATGCTCAACAGCCGCAAATATCCTTCTCACATCGAACGGTCAAGTGAAATTGGCAGACTTTGGAGTCTCCAGCCAGCTTTCAGCTACCATGACTAAAAAGAATACCTTTGTAGGGACCCCGTTTTGGATGGCCCCAGAAGTGATCAAGCAATCGGGATATGATTACAAAGCCGACATCTGGTCACTTGGAATTACCGCGATTGAGCTGGCCAACGGAGAACCTCCATACTCGGATATACATCCCATGAAAGTCCTGTTTCTGATTCCCAAAAATCCCCCTCCCACTCTGCAAGGTGAATATAGCAAAACGTTCAAAAACTTCGTTGAGCTCTGTCTGCGACGAGATCCGCGAGAGCGGCCAACGGCTAAAGAATTACTTGAGCATCCCTTCATCAAGCGAGCAAAGAAAACTAATTACCTAACGGAACTGATCGAGCGCTACGAGCGCTGGCAGGCAAATGATGGCAATAGAAAGGCTGATGAAGATGACGAGTTGGACCAAGAACCTCTACCCATATCAACGGCCACGGAGGAAGATGAAGACCTCTGGGATTTCGGCACTGTTCGTCCCGTAGGACGAGCTCAAGCTCTGAATCCAATGAAGGTAGCAGACTTGAATTCTAGGGGATATGACACGAGGGACCGGGATTTCAAGGGCGAACCCCGAAGGGAGGTATCCAAACCGAACAATCCTACGTTTGCGTCGTTTGCTCAACCTAAAAGTACGCCTGTTTCTCCACCTAAACCACAATCGCCATCAAAGATCCCACTGCCTCCATCCCCGGTGAAGTCGACACATCTTGAGAGCTTTCCCAAAACGCCTTCGCATCTCTCCCAGCCGATCCCCCAGCAACTAAAGGAGAGCCCAGGCAGCGAGTATGATAGGGTCTTACAACAGTCTTTAGCTAAAGACTTGGGTTTCCTCCAACTTGATCGCTCACCAGGTACCTCCATAACAACCTTTATAGACAGAGACAGCCTGCTCTCAACACCATTATCCCAACAGCCAGGTCCACCGTCCCCAACAGAAGTGCCAACAATCCAAGGGCGTGTGCCAGCGTCCCCGTCTCGAAGACCGACAGAACGGCAGGCTAGGTCCGGGATGCAGCCGCCATGTCCTCAAGCTCCACTGTTCTCTCAGCCAAAACCTCAGCCGCAGTCCTATTCCCCTCCACGCCCTCCACCAACACCAAAACATACCTCCCCACAGCCACAATCCCAACCGCAAAATCATTTACATGCACCATTGCACAGTCTGCAGCCTAGTCATCCTAGTACTAGTAATCAACACCCAAATCACAAGCCGGCCAACCCGAACGCACAGGACATGTCGAGGTCTCGCATGTCCAGTGACATTACGGCCCTAAACAGCGTCATTCTCCCGGCTCTAAGAGAAGCAATCCGCCGCCGTGCCCGTTGTCTTGAGCTTGCCACCCGTTCAGCTGTAGCTGACGACAGCGAGAGCCTCAAAGAAGCATTGGAGCTGCAGTCACGGAGAGAATACGCCCAGGAGATTATAGAAAATCTCTCCAGCGACTTAGGCGGTATTCTCACTAGGATTGAGCGCTGGGATATTGACGCGCCAGTAGGCATGGGTGCTGGAATTCCCTCCTTCCTAGAAGGATTTCTCGAGGAGATTCTCGTCAGAATTGAACCAGGCGACGAAGGAAACGTTTTTCAATAAACATTGAATCGTTCAATTTTCTTCCCTCCATTCTTGCTCAGGTCATGGCTCTTTTCTTTTTTAGGATACATGTGGCGCTCCAGTCGATTCAGGATTTACTTCTACTCTTCCGTCCCCTTCGCCAGAATTCTCCTTATTCTCAATGTTACTTCTAGAAGACGATGATTACATTGACCCCGATGGGAAATAAACGCCACAATATATGGGTGGGCACTGGCTGGGGGGGTGATGGTCGCGATTGGGCTTGCCTTCTTCTTTTCGACTTTCAATGTCTTTATGCAGGGCTGGTCCTATAGAGTTTTAAATCTTGAACAAGATATTCTGTGGATTTCGATACCTTGGTATGAAATTAATAAAATAAGCCTGCAATCTGTCTGATCCCCTTCCACTCCTGCCTCATACACCATCGAGGTGACTCTATTCAAAGGTGAACCGCGGAGCTTTCTACGCTAACAGGCTGGCAATTCTGAGCAGTATGCTATTCTCGGCCATAAACATGCTTCACTATTTAAGAACCTGATCTTGTTCATGTACCGACCCTTAAGATCTGGTGAGCTAGCAACCAGAGGATAGACCATGTTCTTCGACCACGGGGTACCGCCCTGGCCGAATGATCGTTATCACAATGGGGGTCGAGTGCACAATGAAACCGCTGGGGCGCTGAAGATCTTGTTGTATATTTAGATGAGACCACCATATAGGGCGGCTGAAACATGGTTCGTGGTTGGGAGGCTGCGAAACAACCGATCGATATCTTTCCAATCATGGAGATGCTGGGTTCAGTTCAGTTCATGGAATGATGGAATATAGTAGGGTCGAAGACTCGCGCTACGAATGTACTTCGAAAAGGAGTCCTAGACCTAGATGCGATGTGGTGCTTGCCTGTATCTGACTATACGTGTGATGCGAGCCTAGTTTAATTCAAGGCTTGGTCGCACTTGATCCTAGCAACAGCACTTTTTCGTTGGACGACCGGGCTGGAAATAACATGAACCCCCGGTTACATCGAATGCGGTAGAGGAGCATGGGCGAGCGGGAGGCAATCAAACTACAAATAGTGTTTGAGGCCTAGTAGAGCAATTAGGCGTCCAAAGGCACTTTGATATTTTCATGCATGGCCAATACACCGCACCCACTTAGTCGGAAAAGTGCTATTTAGCTTCGCTAGCGGTATAAAACTCTTGAAGCTCGGGTGGGATTTTTCCTCGATCATAGTTAGCCGCCAGGGCGGAATAGCCAGTCCGTTTCGGGGGTTGGAATTAAGTAGTTGGTGATGTTGAACTCATTTGTATTGACAGGAGTGCCATCCACTATGGGGTTCGAGTTTCCAGTTCCAGTTAGGCCATGGATTGACATGGGGTTATTGACAGCCTCACTCATGTCAAGGCTGTTGATATCGGGAGCTCGACCGGCGGGAACTCGTGGGACATTGAAGAAACCAAAGACATCTAGGTATTCCAATTCGTTTGGTGCTAGGCTTCTCGAAAGAATACCAGTCGCAGAAGCTGCTGGTTGGCTAGCGGTTGGCGACGAACGCGGTTGCCGTGATATCAAGAAGTCAAGGTCAAATGCGCAACGACGCATATCAGCAAGGATTTTAACGGAAGATGGCGTAGACCGATCACCATCAACGGCGCTAGATTGCTGATATTCGCCGTATTCATCGAGGACTCGCTGCATGATTGAGCTATAACGTTCTGCTACTTTCCAGTACTTGCCCATCCGGGAAAGAGTATCAACGATAAACATAATGTCGGGACTAACTGTATGGGCAATTGTAGATCCGTGAACAAGCAGCAAGCGAGCAGAAACCCAAAGGGTGAATGCAAAAGGCGGCCCAAGCTTGTCCAAAATGCTGTTGTTGACCACAAACCGAGTCACCGAAAGGATATTATCGACGGCAAGCAAGCATCGCTGGCTTGCACTGTACGATGGCGTAAAGATTGGAGATCGTGTAGTAGGGTATGCTGCTGATGAATGGAGTCGAATCACTGCCCTGTTGTGGCGTTAAAACGGTCATAACAGATAGAAAGAGATGAGGTTCACACGAGGAAATGTCATGACTTACGTCTGGTAAACAGAATGTAACTGAACCCAATCGCAATGGTGTCCTTTATGCTTCGATCCACTGAACGCTCGAGAGGCATTTTCATAGGTATACTCGGTAGGTAGGTTAAACTCCCAGGTTGTAAGCTCGCTATCTAGTTTGCGATATGTGGCTTGCCACTCCTCAACGTCAGAAAGAGCCCCGATGTCGACGGGCCGCTTTAGGAATACATGTATTCGCGAGAGAATACCGAGTATTTCCACATACAGCCCAAATGATCCAACGTTCTCCGAGCGAATAAGATGATCTGGACGGTCATTCGAAGATTGGAACCACCTTGTCTCAACTGGTTGGTTTTTGATAAAGTACTCATCCTTACAGGGAAGTTTGCGATCGATATCTTTATCATCCAACGCGAAGTCAAAAGCCGTTGTGATAGTGGAGTACCGATCGAGAAGGTATACCATCCAGAAAAGCCGACGCCTTCCTTCATCCTCAATCCAAGACTCCGATTCCGGAAGAGTGACGGCCCGTAATGTGTATATTGATGGATAGACTGGCGATATAAGAGTTGACTTGGCCTCAACAGCTAGCCCCAGTTGAACCACGGACCTCGTTACCAAGGCTAGTAATTTCCACCCAGGTGGCCCATTTGAAGACCCGACTAGGTCTAGAGCGAGAATCACTAGTGCTTGAAGTGCCTTCACGGAGGAGTTTTCTAGGCCATAAATCAACACTTTTTGCTTCGAAGAGTCATGATACCGCTTTCGATTTTGCTCAGTGAGTCGACTGTCGCTAGAAAAACGAAGTGTGGTTGCGACGATTGCATAAAGCACCATGCGGTCGGCTTCTTCAAGCGGGGAAGGGCCAAAGAACGTATCTAGCGTTGTTCGTCGGTGGAGTATCGGACACCATGTGTTCAGGTGCTCAAAATAAAGGTCTACCAGGGCATACAGTAGGTCATAAGGCGGAAGATCGAGCTCAGGATCAGCGAATGACTGTTCCTGGTTGGAAAACAAACTAACAGGCACTTTCAACGAAGATTCATTATCGTTGTAGTCGTTCTGCAGTGTAGCATTCGTGATTTGTGGCAAGGATGTCATCGTAGGGAGATTTCCCGCGAGGTGACCGGGGATGGAGTTCTTCACTGACAAGTCCGTCGGGCTCATGATGGATGCTTCTGGCGGACGGGGCGCTGAAGGTACGGATGATGGCTCCTGGAAGTAGAATGGGTTTCGTGGACTAGGACCAGGTGCTGCAGATGGCTCCGATGGGGAGCTATACGATAGAGTTCCTGGATGAGCGAGATCATGCGACAGCTGAGGCTGGCCTTGAAGAATATGAGTCTCGATAAGACGGGCTTGTGCTTGAATGACCTCCTCCAGCCTGTCTGTTCGTCAAGTAAGAGGAATGTTGGATACCGGAAGTAATAACCGCGAGGGCATGTACACATACCAAGGCGTTGCTCTAACTCCTTTCCGTATCCTGCACGGAGGCCAGGCTTCTTGCGTTCTCTGTACTCGCACACCTGCCCATTGCGAGTACACCATCCACAGCTTGGTTGAATTCGATCTAGGTCGTTAGACAATCAAGACTGCGGTATAGGGACAGGATAACATACCACACTTGACCTTTCGCTGCTTGCATAATTCACACCTAGACTTGTCAATCAAGCTGTTTCAAAGTACAAGTGGTATGGAAATCGACCCCGCCCACAATCTAAGCAAAGGATAAGGGTCGACGATACTACATCGCAGGTGTCACATACAGCTGGGAGAAGGGGTGTACTAACGAGACTGTGAGTGGCCGTCTGCGTTTCAAGCCACGAGAGGATCCATTTTGCGTAAGGCCAGTATCACTGTCGACAGCGGACCAAGACTCATCGGCACTATGTTCTTTATCCTGATCAAAGGCCGAGTTCAGCATGGGTGGCGGAGATTGTTGCGAGGATGTCACCCCAGGAGCAGTGTTCGGCATGGTGATTAGCGAGGTTGGGATTTTAGGGGAAGAAGCTCCATCCACCCTCAACAGCATTAGCGGCAACGCATGATGGGATAGAGAAAAGGCGGGTCGCAAAATGTGTGATAATTGGAAGATCACCGAGCCTAGGCAAATTCCTTTTCCTTTTGAATTCGTTCGAGAAACAGAAGAGAGTGCGGGAGGACTCACGGGAGAGAGAAGAGATGCTGCGACTCGACTGGGAGAAACCGGGGATGGTGCCTGAGGCACGCGAAAATGAATAATGACTATTATTAATATTAATCCTGCATAATTACCCTTAGTGCAGGCCAACCCCGCAAACCCCATGAGGCTTGGCAAATCTCCGCAATAATCAGTTCTCCTGCAACACTCAGTCTATAAAGTACAAGCACTAGGGTAGGTAACAGGTAACTGTGTAAACCAGTACGCTCTCGTGACTGATAGAAGTCCTCCTTATTCCATAGCAGCAAAGAAAAAAAAAAAAAAAAAGGAGAGTAAAGAAGGTCCGGCATTGAGGGCAGAATAAGAGCCGACTGGATGATTTTTCCCAGTGCTCCAGTCGCTGATCTCGGGGGAGCATTGCACCGAGCCTAGGACGTTCTCCGAAGGCTGCCCCTCAGGGCTGCCCACTCTGTCCGGCCAGAATGAACGTGCTCAAATATCGCCGTCTGCCCTCGGCCAGCGTCTTTTACTTGATTTATCCCCCTTGTTCTGTCATTCCCATATTCTCCAATACACTGTTGTTACCTTGATTACCACCACCATGGGCTCTACTACAGCAACCTTTCCCCGCATCAAGGCGGTTCGCACTTTCATCATCGACGGCGTTGGATCCGGTGGTGATTATCACAATGTATGTCACTGTCACCCCCCGTATTTCTTGCCCTTTGCTCGATGCTAATTTATACTTCTAGGTCAAAGGTGGCCACTGGCTCATCGACAGCGACATCTCCACTCCTATGGCCCGATGGGCACAATATCGAGGATCGCGAACATCCTGGGGTATCAACGTGTTGGGATCTTTCTGTGTGGAAATTGAGGGAACCGATGGAACAAAGGGCTTTGCTACTGGATTTGGTGGCCCTCCTGCTTGCTGGCTGACACACCAGCACTTCGAGCGTTTCTTGATTGGTGCCGGTATGTCAAACTACGCCTGTTGCCCTAACACAAAGGAATCACAATGACGCTCAGACTAACTGGTGTACACGTTAGATCCTCGCGACGTCAATGAGCTCTTCGAGAAAATGTATCGGGCATCTATGTTTTACGGAAGGAAAGGCCTCCCCATCGCCGTCATCTCCGTGATCGACTTGGCCCTCTGGGACCTGGTTGGCAAAGTCCGCAACGAGCCAGTCTACAAACTCATCGGCGGAGCCACCCGGTCCCGACTAGACTTCTACTGTACGGGACCCCAGCCCGCTTCCGCCAAGGCAATGGGATTCTCCGGCGCCAAGGTCGCTCTGCCTCACGGTCCCGATGAGGGAATTGAAGGGATGCTCAAGAACGTTGAGTATCTCCGCAAGCAGCGTGAAAGTGTGGGCCCGAACTTTCCCCTACGTGTAGACTGCTACATGTCACTTAATGTGCCTTACACCATCGAGCTGGTCAAGCGCTGTGAGGCTGAGGGCTTCCACATCGACTGGTGGGAGGAGTGTCTCAGTCCTGACGACTTTGACGGCCACGTGCTGCTCAAGAAGGCGCATCCCACCGTCAAGTTCACCACGGGTGAGCACGAATACTCCCGCTACGGGTTCCGCAAGCTTGTCGAGGGCCGTAACATCGACATCCTCCAGCCTGATGTCATGTGGGTTGGCGGTTTGACCGAACTCCTCAAGGTCTCTGCCCTAGCGGCAGCATACGATCTCCCCGTCGTCCCTCACGCCTCTGGGCCTTACTCCTACCACTTTGTCGTCTCGCAGCCCAACACCCCATTCCAGGAGTACCTCGCCAACTCCCCTGACGGAAAGACCGTCGCGCCCGTATTCGGAAATCTATTCCTAAACGAGCCCATTCCTACTCAGGGATACCTGGACGTTTCTATCCTGGATAAGCCTGGTTTCGGACTGGAGCTAAATCCGGCTGCTCCTTTGATCTCCGCCGCATCCATTCTCACCCCTGCACCCCAGAGGAGCCTACCTCCGCCTACAGAAGAAGGCAAGGCCGAAATGAATGGCACATCCCATTGATTGTTCTGCGTTACATTAAATTGAAGCTTCACGATTGCATGTATATAACGCCTTTTGTTTCTTTTACATCACTTGGACTTGATAGACGGAATATTGAGATCCCTTCAATGGCCTCTGCCTCCTGGCGTACAGACTCCGGAGTACTCTCCGTGGTCTACCTAATAATGATCCTAATCTAAATCCACGGAACGGTGAGTCGGCGACTGGTGGAGTGTGGGGTTTCTCGGGCCATCAATAGCACGAGCTGCCCCTCACATTTCCACCAATTACCTAAGCCGCCCCGGAGCCGAGGCTTTTCCGAATCCTGTGTCTCCCGTCCCATGATACTCACCTTGTCTGATATAAGTTCAAGCCAATCCGCATTGGCTACAACAGCTACAGTAGCAGCTTCGGACTCTTTCAACACATGGACACTGTCCTTGTTCCCGCGAGAACTAAACCCGGCTTTGCGACCAATACTCAACATCGCTTCTTCGCCTTGACGCCTTGACGCCTTGACCGATCGGAAGCAGTGAAGCGAAACTCGATAGACATAGCACCCAGTGTTGAGCCGGTCGCCAGAGATGCGGTATTGGGGTCAAACTAAATGATGATAGAGAGACAGATGAAACGGGCGAATAGAGGCAAGCTCCATGAGGTACGTTGGTTCGATGAGATGAGGTCTGATT
>JAPDEK010000173.1:0-34483 GCA_027569065.1 Aspergillus cavernicola
ACTAGTCCTAAATAATTAATTTATAGAGCTAGTCCTAATTTAGCTAGAGCTTAAGAAGTCTTGGCATTCCTTAGCAACCCATGGACTAACCCACCAACCCACGGGTTAAACCCTAAAAAACCCAACCCATCATGGATTATTAGATATCCCAACCCGACCCAAGGCTTGGCGGGTCGGGTCGGGTTTGGGTCGGGTTTATGGGTTGGGTCAGACAACTCTAGCTAGAATAAGCAGGAACACAAGCTATATATGCAAGAAATGCTCTACTAACTAAAAAAGACAGGATTACAGGCTGCTATTTACAAGTATAAGTTTTATATAATATATACAAGATTCCTAGACTTTATTATTTTGATAGATAGTATAGAGATAGACCTGGCCAAGATAGAGGCAATCATAAACTAGATTATACTATTAATAGTCAAAGAAGTTTAGTTATTTCTAGGATTCTGCAACTTCTACAGACACTTTATCCAGGTATATAGTTATATTGCCAAGCTATTATACCAGCTTATATAAAAGAAAATAATATTTATATAGACCAAGAAGTATAGAAAAATATTTAAAGTACTAAAGATAGTACTGACCTTAGTACTCCTATTAAAGTACCACAAGTTTAATCTTCTAATATATATAGAGACAGATACTAGCAAGAGTATAATAGCTAGAGTACTATTACAGCTTCATAATAATAGATTATAGTATCCTGTGGTGTTTTATTCTAAGAGTATAAGTATACTAGAGCAGAACTATAATATCCATGACAGGAAGATACTTGCCATAGTATGGTTCTTAGAGAACTAGTATGTGGAACTAGAGGGCTTACAGCAAGCAGAGTATTTTAATATTATTACTGACTACCAAGTATTAGAGTACTTTATAATAAAACAGAAGCTAAACTAGAGGCAAGCAGCCTGGGCAGAGTTTATTTCCTGCTTCTATTTTCTTATTAAGTATTAGCTAGGAAAGAAGAATATACTTGCTGACATACTATCCTGCCCAGAGAAGATACCAGATATATCAGATAAACATATAATAGTGCTGTTATGCCCTGAGATATTAGATACTAGAGTATTACCAGCTATAATAAAGCTAGAGCTGCCAGCTACTATAGCCCCAGTAATATAGCAAGTAGAGATTATTAACTGGGTTCTCTGTGCTAATTAGGAGAGCAAGCTCTTGGAAGCAAACTAATAATAGACTACTAATAGCAAGATTAGATAGATAATTAATAACAGTAATTGATTACTGTACCAGAACTATCTGGCTGTAGCTAAGAAAGAGAATATAGTTGCTTGCTTGCTTGATAAGCTACACAGATAGCTATCTACAGCTTACCCAGGAAGAACAAAGATAAAGATACTTATATAGAATTATTATTACTAGGCTACATAGAGCAGAGACATGAATAAGTATATTAATAACTATATAACATGCAAGCAGGTTACACAGAGCTATAACTTGCTATCTAGCTTGCTATAGCTACTACCTATCCTAGATTACCTCTAGTAGTATGTTTGTATAGATTTCTATTTATTCCTGAAGTCAAAAAACAGATATAACATAGCTTTTGTAACTATATACTGGTTAAGCAAGCATAGTTTTATAATCTCCTGTATAAAAATAATTATAGCAAAGAAGATAGTATAACTATATATCATATATCTATATCTATAGGTTGGCTTGCTAGATTTAATTATATCAGACTAGAAAGAATAGTTTATCACAGAATTCTAGCAGGAGTTCTGTAGAATATTATATATCAGAATAAAACTAATATCAGGCCAGCACCCACAGATAAATAGATAAGTAGAAGTCATGAATTAGTAGATTATATAGCAACTCTATCTCTTTGTTATATATTATTAAGATAATTAGAACAAGCTACTGCCCATAATAAACTTTATATTAGCTATATTAGTTTATAAATTAATAGGCTTATTACTATTCATGATAGAGAGAGGCTACTAGTTATATATCTTATTTAATTAGAAAACTGTGTAATTATTGCTGAAGCTAACTATCAACCAGGAGCAGGCCCAGAAAATAGTAAAGAAAATCTAGAGCACATGGGAATATATCCAAGATAGCATGGTAATTACCCAAGATTATATAAAGAAGTACACAGATTATAAATATCAAGATAAGGATTTTGGAGTTGGTAATAGCATGATAGTAATAACTATAGATTAGGATCTGGGAGTTCCAAGCTATAAGCTAGCAGACCCATAGAGCAGGCTGTTCAGAGTTATAGAGAAGATAGGAAACATGTATCATGTAGTATTACCAGAATATATAAAAATATATCCTGTGTTTATACCAAGCAAGCTCTAGCTAGCTTCTAGAACAAAGCTATTAGAAAAATAAATCTTAGATAAAACTCTAATACTTGAAGTCAACAGCAAGAATAAATAGAAGATTAAATTAATACTAGTAGTAAGACTTTATTAGAAAAAACTATAGTATTAAGTTAGCTAGCTAGAGCAAGACCCTGATACCAAGTAGTATCCAGCTTATCTTTTGAAAAATATACTATAGTATATCACTAACTACCATAACTATTATTCTACAAGACCAGGGTTACCAAAGCAGCTTGCTGAATAGTTTCAAGCAGCTTATAATAACAAGTTCCTAGTAGATAAAACTAATAATAATATAGCTACTTGATATCTCTATAATTATCTTATTATATATATTAAATAATCTCAAGCTTGTTAATCTTTTCCTGTTAAAGATATCTATTTTAATCTATAAAAGCCAGGAAATAATTAATAATAGCTATAAGAGCCAAGGCCAGCTTACAAAGAGCAAGGCATGTTGATAATAACCAAGAGAGCAAAGAAGAAAAGAGTTAGAAGAGAGACAGAGAATATAGGCTAGAGCAGGTCTTTAT
The DNA here is from genome assembly GCA_027569065.1 of Aspergillus cavernicola. Lineage (NCBI taxonomy): Eukaryota > Fungi > Ascomycota > Eurotiomycetes > Eurotiales > Aspergillaceae > Aspergillus > Aspergillus cavernicola. The sequence continues at coordinate 2,894 of JAPDEK010000173.1, forward strand.
AAATATAGGCCACAGGTGCCTAATTTATTAATTAAAGAGGTATTCACTGAACTGACACTGTTTTCTAATTAGGAATTCACTATTCTGGGAAAGGCAGCTGCAATAACTACTGGCTTGATTAGCTCTACTATAGCAGGAGATTAGTGACTAGGACAGTCACTATTCTGATAGCAGGGGTAATATCACAGCCCTATGTTTCCTATATTCATGACCTGTGTATATATATTATCAATAATACTAGAGTTATATATTATTGGGTTGTATCAGATATTAGAAAGGATTAGACAGCTTATTAGAGAAACCCCTGAACCTAGCTCACCATCTTTCTAATTAGAGGACACTAGCAGATGTCACATATCTTGTATCAAACTCTGTGTAATCCTCAGTTAGCTCTCCAACTAAGTTATTCTATTGAATATCGCCTTTAGTTTGTTCGAATACAATTGAATATAACTACTGATTGGATGCCTTGACACTCTATCCTGAATCCCAAAAATACAACTATAAATAGCACAATTTGATATAAAGAAACAGTAATTCTAATTAAATAGAGACTCTATTTAGTATTTACAATCTGATTTCTCTTGTTTACACAATAGTTATTACAAAATAAGAGGTTTATATTAGAAAAACTTGAACATGTGTTTAAAACAGAGAGTAACAGGCTCATGTAAGCTTCATAAGTATCATGCAGGAAACTCAAAACTGATAATTAAGCAAGAGTTATGCTAGTGTGGCTGCAGTAAGGTTAACCATGATTTAGCCGCGGTTAACCTCAAATTTGCAGTGATGGTGATGGTCATCAAATCTCATGACCATCACCGCAGATGTGGTGATGGTTATCAATCCTATAGCCGCGGTTGCGGTTATGCCGCAGCCTAGTCCCAGTCTCATGGGATAATAGTTATAGTAGTTAGTGATATACTACAGCATGTTCTTTGAAAGATAAGCTAGGTACCACTTGGTAGCTAACTTGATACTACAGTTTCTTCTGATAAAGTCTTACTGCTAGACTTGTTAAACCCAACCCATGAAACCCGCCCCAACCCGCCCCAACCCGTGGGTCAACAAGTCTAATTATTAGTATTAATCTAACAGAAATCTATACAAGCTGGCAAGACTACCAAATTTGGAAAAGCCAAGAACCTCAGAAATCTAAAGGGGCAGCGATGTAATGGTAAAAAATAAATGAATTCCTATATATTAAAACTACAGGTGGGGGTGGGTACAGAAATGCGCGTATTTTGGTGGGGCGGTAAACACGAAGGCCCCAATTTTTGCACACGACAGATATACTATACAGATCCTCCCGAAATTCGCCATGTACTATTGGTGCCACCTGCTCTAGCCGCGTCTAATCTGCTCTGTCGACCGTAGCAGCCGCCCGGATAGGGTGAGCCACCGACTTATAGGCCAAACATAAAAGGTCAGGGATGCATCTCACACTCAGATCGAGTGCCTACTGTCGATGGAACCCTAATTAGGTAGAAAGTAATACTTTTAGGCTTTTTCAACCTATTATGATTTCTCTACACCAGCTAGCACCGTGTGATAAGATACAAATCGTGTCAAGTTGCCATCCATAGCAAGCAGTGAGCCATCTGTACCAGGCACCCACTATTCCACCTTTCTCTCGTTCTTTTTAGAGTGTTCAGACCGACGGAAATAGAAAAAGAAGGCCGGGTATATCGCGTCTAGGGTCAGAGTGATCCCGATATAAAACCAGCACAAAGGGCTATCGAACCACGGCTCATCAGCAAGGTGCCAATGATGCCGAATTGTCATCTTCGTGAAACCACCGACCGTCGCTATAATACGGAAGTAACTGTGTATCGTATGAGTAAAAAAAAAAAAAGAGACAAACGTTCAACAAGATGGCACAAGCTCGAGCACACTTACCAGGTGTTGATCGAGGCCCCGCGAGTACTGCCCCGAGATACCAACTGGCAAAGAGACCCCAGACTGGCCGTAATCTGGCACAAAGCGCCGCCCCAGAAGAAGCCCAGGTCTGGTCCGACTTCACCAGCCAGTGCCACCTCGCCAGCCATAAACCCAGTTGTTATCGCCAGATAGGCCAAGCCAGGGTGCCTCTTCATGAATGGAACATGGACCCATTCGTTAGGTGCGTATTTTATGATGATGAGCATCATGGCACAGTGCATAACAAACCATACACGGATCCCACCAGCCCAATGCGAGCTTGCGATGGGGTAGATGAATGCATAGACAAACTCCCATGCAACATCGCAGCAGATTGACATGAATGAGACACTGGGTAGTTGGTCTTTCACCGTAGTGCGGACCGTGTTGATGTAACTCAGGGACCAGCAGACAAAGGCGAGTACCCGTAGCATAATGTCGTAGGCTCGGGGGTCCATCATTAGGGAAGACATGCTTGATTTGGCCATCACTTGGATAAAGAACAAGAAAAATAATAGTCTTTGTGTGAGTGTGTTATTGGGTTTCTGGCTACTTGTTATATATTGAAAAGTGATTGGGTAGGATCAAATTATTTATCAGTCCAAGGAATGTGAATGCCCTGGAATGTGCTTTTGAGCAAGGTGAGATTGATATGTTGCAAATCAGTAATCCTAAACATGACTGTGTAACTGACCCTCTCATGCTGGAGCAAGGGTTTGTTCACTATAAAACAGTTTTAGAAAGACATAACAGGAATCTCGGGATGGCAGCACCTTACATGATTCTGCCGTGATCGTACACTCCCTGGTTTGTTGCATATATCTGAAGCCATGACTGTTAGAAAAGGGTCACTGTGATCGTGTTGTGCTAAAGGCTGTAGATGGTCCAGCTTGCACGAGCGATGGTATAATATAACTCTTTCATTTCTCTCCTGGTTGTCTGATATTTTTTCACGAACACGTTGCTACCGTCTTGAAGGATTCTGGGCGCTCAGCAGGAATGGCTCCTGGCATGTCAGCAGAGGCACAATTCCCAATTGACCACCTTGCTCAATACAGCCTTTCCTGATATAGACTTGCAGGAAGACCCCACGGCGAATTACGAGGCAGCATTCTCCCTTGGATGCTAAAAGCCAGAACAAATGTGGTCATATACTCTTCCCATGGCTGCGACTTTCTGTTTTGCTTGCCTGCCTGGGCGACCAGCCGGTACAGTAGCTCCCCACTGCATTATGCAAGGAAGATCGTATAGACTATCAGTTGCGGTCAAGACATTGATGAGTCTCAGTCGCACGGAGTGCCGATGTGACTTCTATAAAAGGCGTCCATGTTAGCCGTTGACATTACCCTGCTTCATCCCTGTTTAACAATCGATCAAGTTTCTTCCTCAATCCAAGTCATCTACCAATATCCTGTTAATATTTGTTTGAACTTTCTTCAATACTACATACTACATCATGGGTTCCGCGATCGAACCCCGGATCCAAAGGTTCCATCATTCTGCCGGCGTCGACGAAATCTTTAAAGCCCTCGAGGAGGATGGATTCGTCATTATCAAAGGCTTCATCCCAGAAGACCAGGTGAAGCGCTTCAATGAGGAAATCCAACCAGCATTAGACAAGGTTCCGCCCGCCGTGACAGAGAACGGGATCCCGTGGGTAAAGCGCTGCAGCAAAGTAGTCACCAGCAGCCCGACCTTCAGGGACGAAATCATGGACAACAATCTGCTATATCAGCTCTGCGACAGGGTCTTCAGCAAGGAGAGCGGTGCACCAGGGTACCATTTCAATGACAGCGTGGCCTTGGATCTCCTGCCTGGTGCCCCGGCTCAGCGGCTACATCGCGACCAGGAACTCTTCTCATTCTGGAACTCGATGGGGCCCAATGCGCCAGACTGCTTCCTTAATATCATGTGCGCGATTACCCCCTTCACCGCGGGGAATGGGGCGACCGTTATCGTGCCGGGCAGCCATCGGTGGCCCAAGTTCACGTTTATTGGTGAAAACGACCACAAAGAGGACCCACGCATACAGACTATGCTTGCGCTTATGGACCCGGGCGACTGCTACGTGATGCGTGGCAACCTAGTCCACGGGGCTGGGGCCAACTGTACAACCTCGGACCAACGGCGGGCGTTGTCGTTCTCGATCATCCGGAGTGACTTGAGGTCCATGCAGGCATTCCCGTTGTGGGTACCGGTAGAGACTGCCCGCCAGATGACGCGGCGAGCGCAGGCAATGTTTGGCTTCCGCAGTTCTACGCAGCAATGTCTGATGGATACGGTGCAGTTCTGGAGCAATGAAGGCAAGGATATTGGTGAGCACCTAGGGTTACCCTCCGACAACTAGAACTACGCGCTGCAAGCTCTCTGGTCAGTTTTTCCGGTCATAGCAAGCCAATATAGCCGGTTTTTCTTTTTCTTTTTTTGGTCCAGTACCTCATGTGCCTTAATAAGACCATGTTAGCAAAACTTAACACTATATACTTTAAAGCTTTTTCGTCCTGATTTTGACCCTGTAAGCAAAGCTCCAAGCTGTGGGCCAAGGTGAGCAGCCCTGCATCTACCGCATATGGGCTTTTCCTACTTGCGGATTGATGCCGCTTTTACTTCTTGCGGTCAATGTTTGTTCCTGCTACGCTGGCGTGCGAGCCGTCTGAAGGCCGATTAATCGGTGACATAAAAGTGTTTCACGGACCTTCATAACTGAGCCCCTTGAACTCCGGAAATGTGGTACGACATCATGCAGTTCACAAATGTCTTTTGTGCCCAGGCCATGTCCCGAGGTTGCAAGAGAATGAGAATCTTGTCGATGAGCGGCGGCAGAGGGGTGGAATAGTGGTGGGCCACACACAGAATTAACCTCAATCCCTTGCGTTTAGCTCGCCAGCAATTACTCCGACGATCTTGAAGGCCAAGTCAAGGATTAATACGCCGGGAGTCATAAGTCGATGTTCTGAATTTTTCTTAGCATAACTGGGGGGCACGGCGTATGCAACGCAAGGAGGAAGAATCCACAGACACTTTGCCCATTCTCATAAGATAGAGCTAGGACACACCTCCTATATGTCGAAATGTCTACTTGGCCAGTAGCTATTTTCGTTTCATCTGGAACGCGTTTCTGTCACGTCCGCTTAGGTTCAACTGGTCATGGAACTTCTCCGCCACTTGATGGGATGGCAGTCGCAGGAGCCCACCAAAGTACCAACAGACATGGTCATCCCACTCCCCAGATTACCGCCATACCACTTCCACAAAGTGGAGCTGGTCTTGAAGTTCGACCGGGTACTCGATCCCGACAAGCTACGCAGCTCGTTGGATCGGTTGCTGGAAATGGGGAATTGGAGACAGCTGGGCGGGCGTCTACGACGCAGAAAGGTCGGTAAGCTCGTAAGTGGCACACGGACGGAAATCAGGCTTTCCTCGATACTAAAGAAACTACAGGATGGTCCCAAAAACGAGAGTTTTGAACTGCACGTCCCGGGAGAGTTCACCGCGGAACGTCCGGCCTACAGATATACAACCTCGGTCGAGGATTGTATGATCAGTGATCATCCGGTGGCATCCAAGTTTCCTGCTGCGACGAGTGGCATATCCATCGTGAACTTCCGGGATCTCCTCCGGCCGCTGATCAATCGATCCGGTCTTCCTCTGACTGCAAAAGACTGGGTCTGTTCTGACTACGGTGCACTTTTCTTTGAACAGATTAATTTCCTCGACGCTTCGCTGATCTTGATAATGTTTCCTCACCATCTGATGGATATGACGGGATTTGGCATATTCGTCAAGTCCTGGGTTGCTGTGCTCCATGGTCGCGAAGCTGATGTTTTACCACTCGCTAGCTTTTCCTATAGTCTCTTGGATGCCCTGGCGGACAAAACGCCTGCGGACCGCTACATCTGGTATAACCACCTTGTGAAGTGGCCTGGCACGCTACTACTGACTGCCAGGGCTCTTTGGGGAGCCCTCTGGGGAAAAGAGGAGCGCCTTATCTGTATTCCAGGCTCGCTCCTCGATAAAATGAGAGATGAAGTCATTAAAGAGCTCGCCGTGTCCGAGGTCCCCCCATATATCGGCCACAACCACAGCGTGGGAGACAAAGTCCTTGAAGAGCCCGCCCTATCCAAGCCTCTCTCCTTTGTCAGCCACAGTGATGTCTTGGTCGCGTGGTTCACGCGGCTAGCAGCCTCAGCTGCCAGTCCATCTCCCGCAACCCCTCTGGTATTATCGAATTCATTCGACATTCGTCCATTTGCCTTGCCATCGGATGCAGCCTACCTGATGAACTCCGTATGTACTGCATATACTATTCTCCCGATATCTGAAGTCCTCTCGCAACCAATCAGCTTCCTGGCAGCTCGGCTGCGGCACGCGCTGGATCGCGAGAGGACCATGGAACAGATTGAAGCAAGGTATGCGTGGGCAAAGCACGTAGGGTTTATGTCCCCTATTGGCTCGGCCAATATGCTCCCGTGCATTGTTACCAACTGGAACAAGGCAGGGCTCTTCCATCTAGATTTCTCCCCGGCGGTTGTTGACCGTACAGCCTCCTCGAGTGGTGGTGCTCAGAGCCCTGCTGGCGGTCCGTGCATTGCGTCGGGATTCTGCAATACTTCGCCTCTCATCCGGATGTTGCCTAATTGTGGTGTGATTTTGGGCAGAGATTCGCAAGGCAATTGGTGGATGCAGTGGTTCCTGCCGAGGTCCAGCTGGGCCGAAATTGAGAAACGGCTGCAGGTGCTTAGCGAAAGGGTGGATTCCCCGGCGAAGTGATTTGTTTCCACACAGTTCTTTGTGTTTGGCAGTTTGGGAGCGTGAGAATGTACTTGGATGCTTTTAACCGACGTCGCTTCTGCATAACGGGCGTGGTACGCGTACTGAATGAAGTCGAGGACCATATGAACTCTGATTGCAGTACATCTATTTTCTATCTACTTCAAATGTTTAGACTGCAATGGTGGGCTTCCAGATTATGCAACACAGCCTCGTATCATCCATGACAAGTGCAACTGGCCGTGTGGACAGCAACTAGCAGACGCGGGGCTAGGATTGCACCATATTCTCGGTTCTTCGGCCTGCATATGATGCTACCTACATCTTATACATCTTTATATTACAGGCCGAGGAACTCGTCCTGAGAGACTTGGGAGATCGAGAAACCGCGCTTCAACTAAGGGATTGCCTAGTCAATTAGGCTAACTGTATAAACTCTGGCTTGTGGTATGCGGACCACTCCCCCCTTGCGCACTCATATGGTCTCCTCAACTGTGAACCCCCGCGCGTGTTCGTGAGAGGAACGGTAAGGAGGTTCAACAATATGCAAGGGGCCCTACGCAACTTGCTGCCTTGCAATACCTTGGACTACAGGGCACACGGAGCGAACTTGCCGGTGCCGGTGTTATTCCTGACAGAATTTGGTCACAGATTCTACCTCCTATCTGGTTATCCCTTATAAACTTGGATGCTGCTTTAAGTACTCGCTCGGGATGCCCCTGTTTTCCTTGTATATTGTCCTTATTAACGAATTACGCAACATCGGAATGTAGCTATACTCGATTGAACCAAACGCTTCAATGACCATCATCCAAACATTGTAGTCTCTGCCTACCCCTTCAAAGCAACGCGAAATGCATGCTGTATGCCGCCTATGGCATTGTCTAGAATAAAGCCTAGATAGGGCACTATCAAGCAATGAGGATCAATACATCTGCTAAAGAACATGAAACAGTGACTACCGCAGCTGCTATCCCCCCTCACGTCTGTCCCGCACTAAGTAGTTGGAGGAAAGCGAAGGTATTTTGCAGGCAAGGTACCAAGGGGGGGTAGGACGACATTACAGTGGCTCACACAACCATCAGATGCCGAACATGCACACATGCTAGGTAGTATTGTGAGTTAGTCAGCCAGTGTGCTTTCAATATATAATCCGAATGCAATCTCCTCAACCAGAGAAAACTGAAAGAAGACCGTGCACTGCTTGGAAGAATCATCTCCTGTACCAACATTACATTTAACCATCCTTGCCCATACACTTTGCTGTTTTTTAGAGCCCCCTATACACCTAAACACAGCTAGAACCATGCCTCCCACCCGCGCCCAGCTCCTCGCCACGACGTCCAAATTCTTTGAAGCCTTCAGCAGCTGGGACTTCGCCACCATAATATCCATGCGCACAGCAACCTGCAGCGGCATATCCCTCCCTCCCAGCAAACGAATGTTCACGACACCGGCCAACATGAAGGAAGCGTGGGAGGACAGCACGAAAGTCTTCAAATCGATGAAGCTCTGCATCATTGACGAAAGCGACACAGTCGTCGATGAAGCGGCGCGCAAAGTCGCAGTTCGCATTAGGAGCAACAGCGAGACGGTTGCTGGGCCTTTTGAAAACGAGTGGATCTTTATCCTGACCATGAATGAGGACGGCACGCTGGCGGACAAAATCCAGCATTTCTGTGATACGGCAGTGCTTTCGCAGTTGGAGAAACGGGTTGAATCGGCCACGGGGCAGGAGATCAAATACGGTCAAGCGTGATGGGGCTGTGGCAGATATATCTAGTGGGAGGACCGAGGTGGTAGAGCGGACACAACGCCTACTGAGGGTCTACGGCGCTAGGAATATGGTTGCCTGACTTATAGGATATTTTATGTTATATCGTTGCAGAAGGCCGACGGTCGGAGCCGAGGCTCGTAACCTTGAACTTTTGTCACTCATCTCTATTAATAAATTGATTTCCCGGATTGCGTTCACCATCTAATCTGACCAGGAGAGGCAAGTCATGGCGCGGTTACGCAAAAGTGAAATAAGAAAGGCCAGCCTCCCCAAGTTCTTTAGCATGCAATATATCACATATAGCTCCATGCAGAACGCAGTATCTATTTGCAACTTGAACATCCACACATGTGCCTGGATGCCTGCGAAAGGGAGCGGGTGATGAGTCTTGCACAAGGTGCTATTCTCCTGATTTACAGCCCACTTCAATCAGACCATGACATGCTTTGGCACTACGGTAACAATCACATGAGATGCAGATGCAGCAGATGTTCCCCATGACCAAACGCAGATCCTGCACATGTCTCATCTATTGCCTTACTTCTACCTCCATCGACGCAACTTTGATGGCAGGTTGTGGTTAAGGCCGAAGCCCACCACTGGACAGTGCAGGAGAGGAAGGACAAAAAGGCTATGACTGCCGCGGAGAGTAGTGGCAAGGAGAAGATCCGGGCTGCCTTCCGTTCCCGAGACCGAGTTGTGCACAAAGTTAAGGCCTGGCTGGGACTCAGAGAAGCCACAAAGCCCCCTTGCCTCGTTCAAAGAGTACCAAGCAAGGGGGTAAACATAAAGGTAGTAGGAATGGAAATGTCACATAGCTGAGTAATCTACAGGTTGTGGCTATCGCACGTCAGGCAAAATACCCTATCGTCAATGTGTTGGTGCTGGCAATTAATTCAGACGAGTTTCTTTACGTTTCGTCAAAGACCGGATATCTGAGGGCTCCTTCCTTCATTCCGCCAGTATGACCGTCCTGGCCGCAAGCGAGACTTGTCCCCAGAACACAGCCATCGCGATTGAAGCTAAATACGAAGAGGAACGACAAATCCAACTAAGAGCACGCGGAGCAGTTTAAGGCGTCGAAATCACACGCGATGATGCCTTTGAATGTTTGCGACGCACCCCTGGGCGCAGAATGAGCAAGGCCTAGAAACCAAGCGGGAGCGGTTCCTCAATCAGGGGAACCTAGTACTAGAACCGGTATCCCGGTCTGATGTGCGATACTAAAAGCTACATCTACGTGGCCCTGCTAGAGGAAACCGGGTATATGCCTCGCAACAAGTATGCATCGGGGAGCGAGATCCAAGCCGATGGTACGGGGTGGCAACGACGCCGCCAGATGAACTTTAACGCATTCACATGCAACGAGGAGCCCCTTCCCCCACTGAACAAGGTAGACGAAGGACCAGAATGCCATCCTTCAGCTCCTGATAGGGGGCCCACAGTCGCTGCAACTAGACTATATCGAGCGGATCAAAACTGTTGATATGGTCCGTCACGCAAAGATCCGCGAGGGAGCCCATGATACCGTCCAGTCTGCGGTGTCTGCTGATCTCCTGACTCCGTGGTATCCCGGATGGTGCAAACGGCCCTGTTTTCATGATGACTATCTCTCGGTATTTAACCTGCCCAACGTCGAGCTGGTTGACATTCGACACCAGGGAATCCCGCATTGCACCGCCAAGGGCCTGGTGGTGAATAATGTGGAGTACGAGCTGGATGCCATCATTCTCAGCACCGGGTAAACAGTCCCAGTGACTCGGGCCAGCTCATCCTCACGCGCAAACATTTCCGTCACCGGCTGACACGGTGTTAAAATGGAACACAAGTGGGCTTATGGCGTTGCAACGCTGCATGGGGTAATGACACGCGATCTGCCGAATCTTTTCTTCGCAGGAACATCCCAGGCCGGCGCCTATGTGAATCTTACCTACTCATTAGACTAGAGCGCTACCTACGTTGCCTCTCGCAAATTCTATTGGCCGCTGCCCAAGAGACTGCACGAAGGTCATTATCGAGCCGATATCTGAGGCTGAAGAATCTTGGGCGATGCAGGTGCGGGAGCGAGCCGCCAGGTTCCGCGGCATTGCTGGCTGTACGCCTGGACATCTTAACGGCTACGGAGTGAGCGACATGACGCTTACTCTGGAGCAGCAAGTCAAGCGGGCCCGTCTTGCTGCATGGGGGAAGGAATCGCTGGCTATGTGCAACACCTGGAGGCATGGAGATCCAAGAGTGATCTAGATGGGGTTGAGTTGACATTTCTTTCGTAATGTCCGTTGGCGTGGTATACAAAGAAAAAGTGGTATATATAGTCATTCATCAGGAGGATAGTGAGCGAGCGTACAAAAATATGTGTCTGTGTTTCCGGGGGCCCTTTATCCGAGTCTACCCGAACGGTGACACTTCAACAGGCACACCAGAAAAGGGTGCCAAATAAAATGGTGCTTAACGCGTGTAGCTAGACTGAATCTACAGCAGATGTCGATTGATAATGGGTCTTTGGAGTTCTCATATTTCCCAATCCTCAAGCTATCGAGAGTACGAAAATGTAGCAAACCATACCGGCTGGGGGGCCAGAGTGTCCATGATCTTTCCATGGGTTTCTTTCGAGGGGGACATGGAATAGCTAGGGTATCTTATTCGGTACAAGTACGTCGGATATCTAATGAATTCTCTTATGCTCTTCACTGGTGAGAATGCCTGGCAAGAGTGGCCTCGCAAAAATCCAATTGGATGATTTTAATATGTACCGGACGTGTCAATTACCGCTGGGAATTGCTGTTATGAATCCTTAGCAGACACCTCACGGTTAGTCAGCGAGCAATCATGAGAGCAGAACACGCTTTGGGTCACACCGTGCGAACTTTGCAAATTATGAAGACAAGCGGCCATAGTTTCGAGGGCAAGCTGTGATTCTGAAAGAATCGATCCGGGCAAGGGCTCCAAGAAGGTCAACGCATACTTCTCCACCACAGTAAAATAGCATCTGATTACAATATTATTTCCCTCGGCCCCATCAGGACAATTGCACGCAAGGAATGCCTGCTGAGACAGATGTAGACCATTGCGTACTCAAAAACAAAACGGCATAAATAACTCAGCAAAACGACAGCAAGGAAGACATTTTGTGTAACCCGAAGCAACCCCCCACCATTCCCCAAGCCACCGTTAACGTTGCCGGAAATACTAATTCACGTTTCCAAGGTAGGGAACAGATCTATCTAGGAAGTACCACTGGCGGTAGGACGGGCCGCGTTAGATGCCGCAGGTCTATCTGCAAACCCATCCAGCGCCGAATTCATTCTGTCAATAAACTCGCTGTTCATGTCGCTGCTGTCGGGGTCATCGGCCTGGCGCTCCTCTTCGGGCGTTGGTGGAGAAAGGTCTACTCCCGAGATCTCTTCCGTGTCTTGTTCCGAGTCGTCTTTCTTCAAGTCCTCGCTTTCACTAGGGGTGAACCGCGCAGAAGCGCATGCATTGTTGATGGGCGCCTCCAGGGATCCCCTGAGGAGTGGGGACGTTCGAGCCGGGAAAGGACATTCCGGAGGGGACTGCGAGTCCAGGGGTCGAAGCGGCGGCGGCGTTGGCGTCACCACCGAAGAAGCCAGGGAAGCCTGTTTTGGAAGGTGCGTTTCCAGCGCCGCCAAACATATTGGGAAAACCAGAGGCACCGGGGAAGCCACCGATGCCAGGAAAACCGGAAGCTACAGGGGTGGTTCTAAGACCACCACCAAATATACTAAACATATTGGGAAACTGGACAAGCCTGCACCGCCACCGAAAGAATTAGGGAAGCCAAAAAGCCCAGAAGAGCCTGAACCGGAAGGCGAGTTTCCAGTGCGACCAAACATACTAGGAAAGCCACCGAAGCCGCCAAATCCAGGGAAGCCAGCGCCGGAACCAGAGTTGCCGTTCGCGCCAAAGGGGGCTGCAGAGCTGGAGGCGCCGGGCCAGCCACTAGTGAAACCCCCGAAGCCATGCCCGGATCGCTTGAGCATGCAGCAGGCGATTCCATATTAGGTGCTGGAATGTCATGCGAATAGAGGCAGGCAAGGGGGATTACCTTTGTTCTCACCCTCAGCGGTCGGGGGAGTGGGCAAGGCAATGGCGTGGCCGAGCATGCCAAGCAGGGCAATAGTAGTCGACTTCATCTTGTGTTGCTTCTGAGTTGCAGTTAGAACGGGGTTTGGAAAGATAGAACATTAGTCTGGTTGATGCTACGATGTCAGAGATGGTGATCTTTTATATTCATTATTCTACACATCAAAAAGCGATTGAAGCAGGCATATTGACGAAGGAAACTCTGGAATGCCGTCAGGTTTTGCACACAGTTCCGCAGATGGCATCTCCTTAAAATATTGAATGGAAAGGAACTCCGATGGCTAGTTAGAGAGGGTTGCCGTACATGAAAGGATATCGTCAGAGAGTGCGTACGCTTGCACAGTGTAATGTTTGCCGACCAGAAACGAAGACAGTCGCGGTCACCCGAGGGCACTCATGCCTGTTGCACACGCTGAGATGTTTTCGAAGAGCTGCAAACGATGTGCACTTACCGCGAGTAGGAACAGGGCAAATACACTCCTACACAGACTCAGAATAATGCTTTTAATGGAGAGAATAGCGAATTCCGCATCCGAGCAACCGTCTGAATCTCAGGGGCGACACATAAGTTAGTCTTCGATAATGTATCGTAAATGATAGTGGTTCTTGCAGTGACTCTTGACAACAGACAATAAATTACTTTAGAAACAATAACTATCAAATCCTAATTATAATCCAACATGGCTCCGCAAAAACTCATACCCATCAACAACAGCCTGGAACGCATGCTGTTTCTCCGCGAAATCCGGACCCATATCAAACAAATGAAGCCCATCAAGCACAACACGCAGCTCGGATTTCACGCCACAAGCCAACATCTTATCATGCGTGCGCTGCGCCTGCTGGACGGGGATCAGATCGTCCAGGGTGCCATGAATTATGAAGGTAGGCGTTCTGTAGCTCCCCGCGGAGACCTGGGAGAACGGACAGACCTTCTGTACCTCGGTCAATATCGGTGTTGGAAGGACGACTTCATCTTCAGTACCGGCATCCGCAGCTAAATCCTTGTAGTTGCATCCGTAAAACAGCACGGGCAGTGTCTGACCCGTCCAGTTCATGTGCAGCAAGATCTTACTTCTCGGGTCACTGGGAGCCATCCATCCGCCTAGGGGTCTTTTACTGGGTGGTGGGTTATACCCGGTAATGGGGGTATCGCTCAGCGCACCCAAGGGATTGTCTGTCAGGACGTCTGACGTCGACACGCTGCTTTGATACGGAAAATTGGGCTTACTCCAGAACGGATCCGTGTAATCGGTAGGGCTGTAGAAGGATAGAACTGCCTCTGGCGCCGCCACACCGCGTGCAGGTGCTGTCCAGGCCAGAGTCATGGCGAGGTGGCCGCCAGTCGACCAACCAACCGCCACGACGTTCTCGCCGTCGGGATGGATGTCTTGGCGGTTTAGGCGGACCTGTGGTAATGTCTCCCGTGCCCAGGCTAGAGCATCAGCAGCATCCTGCATGGGGCCTTCGAGGAGTGGCACTTCCGGGCATAGCCGGTAGTCAATGCTGACTGGGAGGAAGCCCATGTCTATGAGCATCTTGACTTGCGCGGAGCGTACATCTTTGCGCGAAAGCATTATGTGGCCGCCACCGTGGATCAGGAGGGCTGTTTACATCACGTTAGCTGCTGAGTGTCTATCAGTGGATTCTAGTTATTTGATCTTACCTACAGGTCGTTTCTTTCCCTCCCTGTCTGAGGATAGCGGGTAGTAGATGTCTGCAAACAAATCCAGACCGTTCTTTCTGTTGTAAAGAACAGTTTCCTCCTGCACAGGGTTGATGTTGGCTTCTGGTCCTAAGCATAGAGCAGGCCGACTAGGCGACGCCACAATCAGACGCAGAATATTAGACTCTTCCGAGTCATTGTCTGTCCAGTCAACCCAGCTGAACCCAGCCTTCCGGAGATTCTGGTCCCAAAGACGCTCATGGGCCAATGCATGTGAACGTCCGTCGTTGAATAGCCACCATCCCTCAAGAAGCCCGAAGACAAGGTCAAACCAGAACAAATTCCTGGTCAGCTCGATCAAACACAGAATGCCTTCTGGGCGTAACAGCTTTTGTATGTTCGTACAGGAAGTAACCAAATTGCGCGTGGCGTGGATACAGTTCGAGGAGAGGATAATGTCGTACTGTCCCTGTATCTCTGGGGAAGGGTCTTGTTCAATATCGAGGGTTGTGTAGTACATGAAACCATACGCTTTGAATCGTTTCCGTGCCAGAGTAACTAGCGACGAAGATATGTCCGTGAAGGTGTATTGGATGTTTAGTCCCGGCACTGACGCAAGTTCCTTGAGGAGATAAGTGGTTGTCCCACCTGTGCCAGCGCCAATTTCCAAGATTTTAATTTCCCTGTTAGAGCCAGACTGGACGAGCATGTCCTTGAGGTATTGTGCCAAGTGCATCGTGGCTGCCTTGAACATAGGCGCGTTCGAATATACGTCTGTCATCAAGGCACGGGCCTGGGCGTCCTGGAACAGCAGCGACAAAGGGTCGGCTGCTCCTGTCAGACACTCTGCCAGCCTTGAGCCAGTAGTATGCAAGAGTTTGTGCTCTGACACATGCTGAGCATGTTCATTGATGATCTTCTTGTGGAGCATCAGCGACGCCACATCACCCACGGGCTTTTGGCTTCGAACTACGTCTGTTCCCCTGCGCTGAATAAGGTTCGAGTATTCGAGCACAGCGTACAGTTGGTTCATCACCTTCCCATGCTGTGGGAGGACTTTGACAGGGTGAACGGACTGGCCAGCTTTGAGCGACGCCAAATCGACGCCGAGTGCTTGGAATGCCTCCACCACATAGCTTGTCACAAGCTCCATTTGCTGAGGAAATACGGTATCACAGAAGCCTAAAAACTGTGTTTTCCTGCTATGTTTGGCACTGTTGCGGATAACGCCGAAGAGTTCCCCTGCTTTGTTCGCAAAGCCACTCGGCTCTCCTTCAAGTACTGCCGCAGATTCCGCTAAACGAGCCGGTGCCCTATGTGTTCCAATGGCGATATCGATTTCAACAGGCGGCTGGCCGTGCGTCTCAATGTGGACAACCGATCGTCTGGGGAAGATGCGCTGGACCAATCCGCCCACATCTGGGATTCCAGCCAACTCAGAGTTGGAGAGGACGATTTTGAATCTTCGATTAATCTCGGTCAAGACCTCGGTGCTCATTAGTGAGTCGACGCCGACATCAACCAGGGCAGCAGACGCTGGAAGTTCGGCCGGTGAGATTCCCAGCAGTTCGCTAAGCATAGCTTGCACGGCGTCAAGGTCGTCATCGTTACTGGAAACGCGTGCTACCGGGGCCGAGGAAGCAGCAACTGGAGCCGGAGAAGCAACCGCGGCCAAAGAAGGAGCCGGCTCTATACCCACCGAGGCAGGAGTTTGGTTGTTCAACCGGGTCAGGGTTCGTTTCAGAGATTGAATTGAGACGCTCGTGAACGTGGCGGAAAGAATGCAAAGCGCAAGAGCTCCCGTTGTCTGGTCCACTACGAATATGTCGCACAGTACCTTCTTCCTCGAGTCCTTCTCATAGTTCGAATACACAACCCAGGGGACTGTGGCTGCAGGATCCCGTCTGACGAATGGTTCCCCGATAAGTACGTCTCCTACGGAGCTGCATACAAAAACCTCGTCATCACCCGTTTCCGAGAGGCAGTTCACATGAATCCCGGCGACCTGGATGAAGTTGTCCATCAGGATGGGGTCACAAGGGCTGTGCTTCGTCGGCGAGGAAGGCAACATCACACGTCCTGTCGCTTCATAGCCAACCGCGTAGACTTCCTCAACCCCACGGTAATACTCCGCATAGTTGACGGCCCGCCGGAAAGCTTGGTAGACGGTCGCCCGTTTCAGTCCACTCGAGGATGGCGACGTGATGATGGAGTCCCAGCGCACGGGGTTCAATAGGCGCTTTAATGAGTTGAACCGTGCTGATATCCCACTGTCAGTGCCGGCTGGATTCAATCCTAGCTTACCCGTCGCATGTGTTACCGAATCTTGGTCTCCGTCTCGGGTGAACAGCATGAACGCCCATTGCCCAGGGGTGTCGTCGCGCTGCGTTAGCTGTAGGAATACCGCACCGGGCATATTGAGAACGAGAGGTGCGGAGATGTTAAGGTTTTCAATATGATACATCGTTGCATCCGACTCCGCTGACCAGACAGAGATTGCCGCGCGCACGACTAGGTCGAGGTAGAGGGAGGCAGGGCACAGATTCTGGTCGACGACTGCATGGCCTGCTGTGCACATGCGGTACACCGGGTCTTTTTCATTGATGGAGAAGAGACATACTTTCCCTTCTCTTTTCAGCAGGCGCACTAGACTCGCTTCTTCCGCACTACCTCCTTCCTGTGGCAGAGGCACTGACACGAACGCATTTGGGTCGTAATCAATCCAATGGCTGGTTTTCGCGAATTGGTACGGAGGCAGATTAACCCACCTGTACCCGGTCTGGGTGTGATGGAAGGGCCAATATTGAACCGGCACGCTCTTAGACCACAGAGTGGAGGTCACCTTGGCAAGATTGGCCTGAGCCTGAGGACCACGAAGATCCGTAGGCAAGTAAACATGGCCACTAGATGAATTTGATGCCTCCACGACACGACGTACCATGCCGATAACCGACGATTGTGCGCCAGCCTCAAGCCACACACACGGGCCATTGACCCGCGACAGCGTCCGTTGCACAGCATCGTGGAAATACACCGGCTTTCGGGAGTGTTGCGCGATCTTTTCACCGGTGACCAGTAACCAGTCATCCTCGGTTTCGGAGCATGCCTCAACAGGAATAATCAACGGGTTGTAGGTGAGTTGCCTAGCCACCTCCGTCATTCCGGGCAAGATAGGTTCGACGAGGCGAGAATGGAAGGCATGTGTGTTTTTCAATCGCTGCATTTTGATCTGCATGCTTTGCTGGGCGGCAATGCTTTCGATTCTCGCAATAGATGCCTCGTCCCCAGCAACCACGAAGCTATCCGGCCCATTGTAGCACGCGAGATCAACGGTATCCGACGCGGCGTCTAGCAGAGCTTGCACTTTTCCTTTACTCGTTCTCAGGGACAGCATCACTCCAGAATCCGATCCCCACTCGCTGCCTATCAGCTGGGCACGGCGTGAAATAAGTCGCATGGCGTCAATGAGCGATAAGCCACCAGCGACGCATACAGCTGTTAGCTGGCCGAAGCTATGGCCCATCATTCGCGTTACTTGCAGCCCAGAGTCAAGCCAGGCCTTTGCAGTCGCATATTGAATCGAAAACAATATGCAATGCAGGTTAACTAAGTCGTTATTTGGCATTGGGTTGAAGATCGCAGGAAATAGGCTTGGGAGATCCAGTGCTTTGCAAGCACTATTGCATTCGGCCTAGAGTCCGAATCAGTATTAGGGCTTGGCATGTGAAACAGTAGGCGAATGTAGAAGGCAAACTAACCAGGTGGAAACGCAATAGTTCGGAGCTCTCGAAGAGGTCCCTGGAAATGCTTGCCGTATTTCCAGTCTGTCCGCCGAAACATAGGATAACCGGATAGGGGAGTTGATGTTGTCTCTCGGCCTTCGTACTACCAAACGCGACGGAATCTAGACGCTGAAGGAGCTCTGCAGTCTCCCCCGAGGCGGTTGAAAATGTCACAAAATTCTCCATCTCCCTGTTCTGCTTTCGTGCCAGGTTATATGCTAGATCCTGCACGGTACCCATGTTCGACTGTGCGGCCTCACGGATAGTGCTTTGAAGAGCCTGACAATACGAGCGAAGAGATTCTTCAGTCCGAGCTGAGACGAAAAAGGGAACGGCCGACGGTAGACATTGGAGAACGCCACTGGGCGAGGTACTAGGCGGGGCGGAGGAGTGTTCTCGTAGAATGATTGCAGCATTGCTCCCGGCGGCACCATAGTTCGTGACCATAGCGACCCGTTTCTCCGCTTCCCAGTCAATCGATTTCGTGGGAATCATGATCTTCTCCTTTTCTTGAAAGGCAATCTTGGGGTTGAGGCGAGTAAAGTTGGCCTGCTTTGGGATCCTATGCTTCTGTATCATCAGGGTTGTCTTCAACATGCCAGCGACGCCCGAAGAGGTCTCTGTATGCCCGATGTTGTCCTTGATAGACCCGACATAGAGCGTCTCCGTCCTATGTGGCCCGGCGAATGTTTTACGGATACTCTCGAACTCAATCGGGTCTCCAACTTGGGTTCCTGTCACTAAGTTAGCAAGACGCAAGTCTGGGGTCCAGGGATATAAACAGAGGTTCACAGACCAGTGCCATGCGCTTCAACATAGCTAACAACCTCCGGTTTCAGCCCAGACAGCGAAAAAGCCTTCATGTATAGGGACCTCTGGGAGTCGGAATCAGGGACAGTTATTGGCGAGCAGTTAGCTCCCTGATTAACGGATGTTCCAGTAATCACGGCATGGATAGGGTCCCCGTCGCGAAGGGCTGCTTCCAGCGGACGCAGGACCACCAATCCAGCGCCCTCACCACGGCAGTAGCCATTAGCATCCGCATCAAATGCCCTCGAAGCTCCAGTTGGCGACAGGAACGAAGCCGCGGCGAGGTTCTGGGACCATCGCGGGTCGGTCATCACATTCACGCCGCCTGCAACGGCGATGGCGCAATCATTCGTTTGTAAAGCCTATATGTAATACGATGAGCATAACCTGGAATTTTTCAGCCTTCGCAAGGACACTGTTACCTGGCAAGCAAGATGAATAGCCACAGCAGCTGAAGAGCACGCCGTGTCAACCGTAACCGAGGGACCACTCCATCCAAAGAAGTGGCTAATCCGACCACTGTTAAACGCCTGAAGCGTGCCAGTCGCCGAAAAGGCAGTCGCGTTACGGGAGCCGACATTCTCACTATAATCATCCGAACCGACTCCAACGTAACAGCCAACGTCCTTTGGAAGCTCCGAGACGCGCAGCCCGCAATATCCGGCTGATTCCATGGCTTCATAGGCAACTTGCAATAATATTCTCTGCTGCGGATCCATCGATTCCGCCTCGCGAGCAGATATTCCGAAGAAGCGGTGATCGAAAGCATCTGGGCGAGACAGATAGTTGCCCCAGAATGGCCCTTTAGGTTCTCTTTGGAGGTTGTCGCCTTTTAATCGACTGTTAGGCATTGTACTGACGGTACAGTGGCCCAGATCAAGTATCTTCCACAGCTCCTCCACGGAGTCAGCCTCGGGGTAGCGACATGCCAGGCCTGTGACGGCAATTAGCATCGTTGTTGTCGGGTGCGTGGCTCCATTAACCCCATTAGCAGGCAGGGAGTTGCCAGCCGTGGCCGGTTGCGTGTCCTGCATGCCATTTCCGAGGTTCTGGTCGTCGTTCAGCTCAACAGTGTGCAATACCCAACGTCTAGCGAGGCGCGGTATGAACTGCCCCGCCCCTATAGAGACAATGCTTTTATCATCCGACGGCCCCACGCTGTTCAGAGTAGCCGACACCGTGAGATTCCAATTCGCTTGTGTCGTCAAAATGGACTCGACCGCAGCTGAGATTAAAGATTCACGCCCAAGCTCTCTCCCATCTATATTTGATCTTGGAAGGCCTAGTTTGTGGGCTTGGGACGGTAGGTGGAGTCGAGTATCGCGCTCGCACAGATTCAAGAGGTCTCGCATAGCTGGGATGTGATCGGGATGGTGGAATCTACCCCTTAGTATTGTGGCTTTCACCGATAGCCCGAGCCTCTCCAGTTCCTCTGCCAGAGGGTCTGCCTGGGTATCCCAGACGGTGACCGTTACGGCCCTTTCGTCCGTGACGCATGAAATATATGCCTGTCATGATGGATCAACAGAAGAAATGTGAGGAAGGGATCAAGATTACTGACCCCTGAATAACGGGACAAGGATTCCGCAAGAAGTTTATACTCATGAGGGCTCTTCCATCTGACAGCTATTGACTTTGCACGTTGCTCCCGCAGCTCGTCCAAATCCACGACAGCTCCAATACAAACAGCCAGCCGCAGGACTGTATCGACCACCTTGGAGAACTCAGTTTGGTCATCTTCCCAGCACGCAGCTATGGCTGCGAGGAACCCAACACAGAACCCCTGGATATCATTGATCTCATAATCCTTCTTCTCTTCTTTGAGCTTGTGGAAGTCGACCAGGTGCCGCAAAACCGTGGTTGGGGCGAGCAAAAAATTCATCGGATCGGTCATATTGGGTGCTGGCCCACCGCGGAGGAACCGCGATAGCTCTCGGAGCTGTGCCTCCCCGGAGAGTTTCTGCGCTGCCGGCCAGATTTTCAATATATCCTGCCAAACGGAAGGTAGATCTTGAACTGCATCTTGAAGCCATTTTGCACCAGGATGATTAGATATATAGCGGCGTATATGCTGAGCTGACAGGTCGATTTCCGGGTATTTTGGTCCCAACAGCACTGAAACGCGGCGGGAATGGTTGTCTTCTAGCGACCCCATGTCTAGAAGTGGACAGGGCAGCAGCGGCTCCTGGATTAAACTACTTGAGAGTCGACCGAGAAGTGAGTTGTCAATGAATGTTCCTGAAAAATATTGGGCGGTCTCAATGCAGTTGATGGACCTGCACGGATAACGAGTTGACCGAGGGCTTTGGACTCGAAGAAGGGTATGAAGTTATGTGGATGGAGACAAGCCCTATATTGTGAGGTAGTTAAACCCCTGCAATCCTACCGTTACTGGAACAACACTTACCGCTCATAGCGCCTCAAGAATCCACAGCCTGTTTTTGATATCTGCAGGGAGGAAATTCCTACACCAGATCGTCTATCTCTCTCCTGAAGACAAAGGAGGTCCAACCATTCGTCGATAGATCAAGTCTCTATCGCGATATCGCTCTCATGTTGCACACAAGGGCGCCTGCAATTCGACCATAGAGCAACAATCCCGCCGGGATCCGTTCTCGACCTCTTGTTGTGGCCCTTGCGGCCTCGCCTATTTGCAAATGCAATGCACGGTCTCCGGCCACCAATGACCTTTCTATGCATGTTAAAGTTAGGGTATAGGATTGGCGGCGGACTGCCCGTAACTTAAGAGCCCAGGAATGTACCACGTAGGCCCGGTTGCAACCTAGAATCACGCAACGTGCTCCACCAGTCTAAGTCAGTAGCTTGAGCTCTATTCGCATATTGATTGGTGCCCTTACACCCAGCCTCGTGGCAAGGGGGCACGCAAGGGTTTGTTTGCACATGAAACTTCCGGATTAATTCCGGATCCAGGTGGGTACGCAATGTAACCAAATCAGGACATGCTATGTTGTGCTACATATGAAAGCTTGCCTACCAACAACAACCGTTCTCCTTTGCTCATCGGCAGAAGGCCTCTGAATTGGATCCGCCCTTGGACTACCTGAGGAATGGATGAGCGCTTCAATTACGCAAAATGCAATTGCAGACTCCGTAGGGTATGCCCGAGTAGATGTCTCTTCGTGCTCGGTCTTGAACTAACCCCTAACGTAAGGAATGTCTAGGTGCGCCCACATTCCGCTTCTCGATAAGCCAGCACCTGGCGGTAGATGTGAGGTCTGTAGCGTATTGAGACATATCATGTCTCCCAATCTGAGGTTCTACCGCCCTGTTACCCCTTGCTAGGTCGCGCAGGGTCGTCTAGCCCATACATACCCGCCGACTACTCTATACCAGCCGCTTCTTATACCAGGAGATACCTACAATGATGAGTAAATTTAACCGCATAATCTCTCATCTATCTGTCCTTTTCCAGCATATACAACATCTTTGCCACCAACGTTTTTTCTGAATCATAAACACCAATTCACTAGGCCGTAATCCATATTGAACCTTGAAGCACGACAACCATGCACCCTGACGCGCAACTCGAAACCGGCCTTAAGAACGGCTTTGACCCGAAAATCCTCAAAACTGACCCCTTGACGAGCGTAAAGGAGCCTGTTCGCACCATACTCGAGAAATACAGTAAGGTTCCCGCGGACAAGATAGCGAGCCATGTCAACGAAGTGGTAAGTGGCTTGACCGGTATTTCGAGTGCGCTATACTGACCTTCAGCAGCGAGACCGCGCCTTTGTGGTGGTTAGTTACCAGAGATTCTCCAAAACATCCATGTACCGTTTATACTAATTTGCCGACAGTTTCCCTACGCTTGCATCGGACAATTCTCCTTCGTCGAATTGAGCATCGCAGCATCGCCGTGCTATCCCGAGATGCTCGAGCGCGTTAAAAAGGGCCACAAACTTCTAGACCTGGGATGTGCCTTCGGACAAGAGCTTCGTCAGCTGGTGAGTCTCGGGTCTTCACTCGCAAGTCTCCTCTCTGCATCCCTAACTGACATCGCCAGATATTCGACGGTGCCCCTCCCGAGAATCTATACGGCTCAGACATCCAGCAAGACTTCCTCAACCTCGGCTACGAGCTATTTCTTGATCGCACAACCCTCCGAGAATTCCAGCTCATTGCCGCGGACATCCTCGACAAACAATCTGCCCTCTTCACCCGTCTCTCAGGCAAGCTCAACATCGCATATATCTCACTATTCCTCCACGTATTCGATTTCGAGACGCAGGTCAGCGTAGCCGAGAATGTCCTGGACCTTCTCGCTGCAGAGCCCGGGTCGCTGATCGTGTGCCGGGTGACCGCTTGTCGTGATCAGAACGTTCTTACCGCAACCAAGGGACGTATGCCGTACTATTACCATGATTTGGCGAGCTGGGAAAGGCTGTGGGATCAGGTAGCGAGGAATACGGGGTTGAAACTTTCAATAGATACGTGGGAACAGCCAGATAAGTTGGTGAAGAAGCACCCTTTGCCTGGGATATATATTCTAGGGTCGGCGATTCGGCGGACGTAGGGGGCTCATAAGGCTTACGGGTTTGAATATGTTGTTTCTGCGCACCGTCGTTTCCAGGTATAACGTACTTTACCGCCTGACGATCGTTCCCACCTGACGATCGATTTCGACCACCAAGTACAATATTGAAATGAAGCTTTAGAACCACGTACAATGCAAATTATTCAAAGAAATTTTGGAGTACTAATCTAAACATCATGAAAAACCTATACAGACTTTTTAATCACTCTGAAAGTGCTGTGGTAGCTTGATCTGCCTGCCTTGATGATTTAGTGTGGGAGGGGCCTCTTCAATAACTTTATTATCTAGAACAGTAATAACTTCCTGATCTTGGTCCTTTGAAGCTATATCAAGCTTCTTCTTGCCTTTCCTGGCTATATTAAAGTTCTTTTGAAGCTGTACAGATGCCTCCTTAGCCAGGTGATCCTCCTTCTTTTGCTGCTTTTTTTGCTCTATCTCTTGAAGGCATAATTCCCTATTAGATGCTTTTATCTCCTTTCTTTCTTCTAATAAAAGCTGTTTCTCCTTCTTTGCCTGCTGCCTGCGGATCTTTTCTTTCTCTTTCAGAGACTTAGCATGCTGTATTGCATCATCTCTCTGTGTTTGAAGGTCTTGAGCTTGCTGTATCTTTCTTGGAGAGTAAAACACTGCATATCTATTCTCTGGAGCTTGTAGTTCAAATAAAAGAGGCTTTCCATGCTGTCTCTTCTTCTTCTTATTCTCCAGGGAGGATTCAAGGCCTTGGTAGCAGAGTTTAAGCAAAATATTCTCTGTAGAGAGATGGTATAGTGATTAGCTTAACTTCTTGGTGTTTTTATCAAAAATATTAGAAACAGTCTGTTGAAGAAGTCTTTCAATCCTTCTCCAGTCTTCTGCCTGTAGAATAGATCAAGAAGACTTACTAGATAAAGGTCTATTATTCTTATTCTTGCTGAATTGTGCTAGAACAGTCTCTGGATTAAAAGGCTATATTCCAGTGCATCTCCACGCACTTTCAATATTTTTTGATGATAAAGCCTTTCCCCAGCTAGGCCAAAAGAGTCGAAAGAAGTCCTGCTTGGTGATACAGCTTAGGCCCTGGCTAGCGTGCAAAAATGCTTCCAATTTATTGCTATAAGTGGTTGATAAAGGTCCAAAGATGCTGACATCAAGTGGCTGCAGGGAATGCGTTGAATGAGGTGGATAGGTCATTAAATAGATCCTATTAGCTTCGCAGTACTTGATAAACTTTATATTGATATGGGATCCATGGCCATCAAGTAGTAGAAGCCTCTAATTCCTCCTTGCCTTTGGCTTGGTCTCTCTGTCAAAGATATCTCGAAGCCATGCAAATCCTAGCTTATCATTGGTCCAACCAGAAGGAGAAGAGGTAAAGAAACACTGGTATTGCTTGGTATTGAAGTCTTGAAGCTAGCTATCTTGAAGATTTGAAGATACTGCTTGATAGATCAAACCAGGTGATAAAGCAGTTGTATCTGCACAGATACAGGCAATAGTAGTAATCCACTCCTGATTACCATCCTGCAGGTGTTGCTTAAGCCTATCCTGTTTATATTACTGCTTTGAGAAGATCCTCTTGCCTTTATTTAATATTCTAATAAGTAGACTTGTTGACCCACGGGTTGGGGCGGGTTTTTCACCTGAGGCAACCCACCCCATTGGGTTTTGGGGTGGGTCAGGCACTGCCTGAACTACCCATGGGTTATTAAAAACCCACTAACCCAACCCATAAAACCCATAAAACCCGCCAAGAAATAGTACTAACCAAATATAGTTAGATTGGGGTAGGATGGATTTAGATCCATCCCACCCCAGGAATTTTATATATATATATATATATTAAATACGTGTAAGCTTAATAATTAATTATATATAGAAAAAATACAAGTTTGAATATTTTATTCAAGAAACAGATAATTAATTTAGTAATTTACCTAGAGTAAATTACAAAACAACCCGCGAAGCAAGGCCAAAATCTAACTAAGTCAGTTTTTGCCACATCCTTTCTTGGCTGACTGGGTAGATCCAGAGAAACAACACTTGCGCTTACTACAACTAGCTAAATTATCTTGATTATTGTCCTGATCATCTTGTTCCTTATTACCATTATCATCATTATTATTCTTATTACCGTCATCATCATCATCCTCATTATCATCATTATTATTTTCCTCATTTTCTTCATTTTCCTCATTATCATCAGAATCATTGTCGGGTCTCTCTATTGGAGCAATAATCAAGTCACGCCACTTCTGGTGCTCCTTGCTCACGGTGTTCTTTGGGCCAAGCAGAAGAGCCTTCACAAAACCAGGAAGACACTTGATATCAGTCTATTTAGCAGGAGATTTGGAAAGAGTGATGGAGAATTCTTCAAGAGGCTTGTTAATATTATCAATATCAGTCTCCCAACCAGCAAGCCCGAGGAGGTTTTCGTATTTCTTGAGAAGTTCCATCGATGCCAGCCATTCATCCTAGGAATCTGTCAATGGAAATTCTAACTCCGTTAGAATTTTAAGAAACAGGATAACATACCTTTGACGCAATAAGAACCTTAGCCGCCAGGCGGCCTGCTTTGGTACCTTTGTTTGGAGCCCCCCCTTTGAGTGTAAGCACCATCGCGGTCTTCAGGCGGTGATAAAGGACAACAGTACCAATGATCCCAAACTCCTCAGCAAACATTTGCTTTGAATCTGAACTGCGGAGTAGATGATGGCCCTTGATATCACTATTCTTCTTCCAATTAAGCTTGACAGCTAGGTGACCAAATGTATTCCACCCTTTTGCTGACTCGCCCTAGGTGCAGGTTAGCATAACAATAATCAAAATCTAACTTAGTTAATTTCTGCTTACCCTTGACACCTTGTTATTGAAGCCAGCCATCATACCAGCAAGAGCTGGGCCCGCGACCTTGGTTGATTCTGACAGCATCTCACTCCAATGACTATAATTGAAGCGCTCCTGGTATTCATCGAATTCCGCGCGAGTGGCCTGCTGCCCTAGTGCTTTCTTTGTGCCATCAGTGACCTATAATTAATTAGTCAAATCTAACCAAGTTAGATATTAAACCACATACCTCCTTCCTGACAAGTTGGTCTTTCCAAATTTCATTTGACTCCACATAATTCCAAACTTTCCAAATAAACTTCCGAGCAACCTCTAGCTCATCATCAATATCAGAAAATCCCTGCTTGCTATCTGTAGCCAAATCAGAGTGCAGCAGCATGCTATCCTGAATCACCTTGTCCCATTGGAAGGTCTTACGGCTATTGGATGCCTTCTCTGGGAATGTCCAATCTTCATCAAACCAGACCATAACATGGCATAGAATACCACTGACAATAGCCATATTGGTCGACGCAAGCGATCCCCATTGTTTCCATAAATCAAAGGATTGTCCAGTGTGTAGCAAAGTACCGAACGCGTCGCAGTAATCATGATCATTCAACTGCACAAGAAATCCAGGGCGGCGTGTGTCATATCGAGTTTTCTTATGCAGGAATGGCTTGATCTTTGGCCATTGTGCTTGCTAAGCAGAGGTATTAACAAACAAAGGCGGGAGCTGAAGCGATTTTGGGCGCAGATCACCAGACTCAAAATTAGTGGCAGTCGGGAAAAAAAGTAACAAGAGATTAATATTATTCAAAGGTAGAAGCCCTATAATATGTTTGTAATTAATTGATGGCACCAAATCAGTGTTTTTGCTGAATACTTGCTTTGAATAGTCTATAAAAGAAGAGAGAAGCTCTTTCCAAATCTAACCAAGTTAGTTTTTATATTAAGGAAAGAATGGACACTTACAAAATCCAGGCTACCAAGAACAATCTGCGAGCCCCAAGTAATTGTAAAGTAGTAAGCACCATATCTCGTGTTGCAAAACTGGATTATCTCAGTACACAGGCTGCTCCTCAAAATATTAAGAAGTTGTGCAGGGTAGGTTGTGTTGTGGCCATGTGCCTGTTGTAGCCAGACCTTCATATTCCAAGGTTTCAACAGGTTCATATGTTCCTGCAATGATTTCTTGTCCAAAAGATGCACAACACGCACAAGCAGATCACTATTCACGTCTTCTTTCGAGACTTTGTCGTGGTTGGCTCGTAGAGCAATAAGGGACTCGGAATCAAGTTTATCACGCAGGTATATGTCCACAGCCCAACAAAAGTCCTAAAAATATTAATAAACAATATCTAACTTAGTTGGATTTTTGAACTGACCTCAGCAACAGCTTTTTGAATCCCAGCCTGCTTGCTCTTCACAGAATCCACAAGAGAGTCTTGTTCTCTGTTAAGCTTAATAAGTGCAGCTCTTCTGTGCTGACCAGCCTCAAGTCAAATTTTCTAGTTAATTAAGTCCAAAGGAACAATAACTGCAGGGTTAGGTGGGAGATGCGAGGATATCGAGTTGGTTGTTTTGATGATATTGGCAAGATCTTCAACAGTTATTGCATTTGCATCAAGGGAGGCAGGGCAAGGAATGCTTGACATGCTAATCCCTGCTATCAATGCAGCAAGGAGTTTCTTCTATTCCTTACCAGTTATTGACACACGCATGAAGTTCTCAGCCTTGGTATGATGAATCCCACCAGTGAAGGTGTCTTTCAGCTTTTGAATATGAGCCTATACTTGTTAGCTCTAAATCTAACCAAGTTGGCTTTTGGGACTTATCTTATCAAGTTCATGATTTATAACCTCGTCGCGCCAGTTTGGGTCCAAAAGTTGAATATCAACAATAGCAGTTCCTAGTTGCGCCGCGGCCCACTGTTGCGGGAAGGGATCATCTTGCTTCACGGGGACATCATTCCCATCTTCAGAATTACCATCCCCATTGGCTGAACCTCCCTTGGCCTGCTTCCCCTCAGAGCTTGCAGCATCCTTTTTACCCCTATCAACAGGCTTTCCCCCTCTTCTCCCTTTGCCCTTCATACTCTTCCCCTTGCCGCTTGCCGCCCGAGCCATCTCCCAAAATCTAGCTAAGTTAGTTTCAGGAATGTAGATCACAAAGTAGGAGACTAATCAAACATACTGTAGTAGGAGTGACTTGAGTGACAAGTGTCAACCCCAGATCTAACTTTGTTGGTTTCTGAAAGAGTCTAGTAACAAAATCTAATATAACCCAAGCTCCGCTAGAATTCAGAACCAAAATATTTAGGAAGCTGAGTTCGATTCTCGCGCCGGCGAGGCTTTGCTTATATTTATAACCCTCAAACAACACTAGTATAAGCGAGATTCTAAGCGAGATCTGAATTAAGACCACAATAGGAGAAATCGCGCTATTATTGAAGCGAGGTCATCATATTGTTCTCAATCAAATGAAGTGTTGGTGAATAGCGACTGGATGGTCGACCAATTAGACGCCGGCAATCAATAAGGTCATGTGATCATGTGATATCCTGCGGGCGAGGCCCCACTCAGAGCTGTATTGACAGATTGTGTGAGGAACAACTTTAATAACTTAGGAATAGCATTTTGCGATTAGCAAATAGCAATTAAGAAGAAGGATTCTAACTAAGTTAGAATTTCAGATTGGCTAATCATCCATATGTTTAAGTCTTAGCCTAATACCGCGACATAAGAGATATGGGTGGTGGCCTAAACAATGTTCTGCTATAGATATATATAATTCAACAACTCAACCAAATATTGTAATCAAGCTCTACCATCTCTTTACTGTTAGTTAAGTCAAGGCTGAATTTCCTTCTAAGGGGTATTATAATCCCTCTGGATCTTCGTGCCTTCATACAAAGGATCATGTAGGTTTTACCCTGTGCTCCTTCTTATCTTCCCTGTTACTCCTTTTATCCTGTCTCTAGATTATTCTCAGTATTTAAGCATTGTGCAAAACCATGATGTATAGTTATCATGCGATTATACAAAACCTAACTAAGTTAGAATTATCACTATGTCCCAAGCTGATAATATTTCTCTTTTCTCTGATCTACCTCCCTCTTTCTCTCTTGTTTGTTACCCAATCCCTTCCCCACTATTCTTATCTGGGTTCTTGACTTCTCATGCATCCTCCAATAATAGTGCTCCTGAGGGACTCTGAGTTATCTATGCCAAGGGTGCAAAATAAATCATTGAATACAATAATAAGCCCACATTTTTAAGATGGTGGGAAGCTACTGAGAGTGGTTTACTTCTCTTCTCACAGCCCAAACCATTTTCTTGGACCTCTTCCTGGATATCTGAGGTTTGGACATTTTTCAAGGATATTGCAACATTTCCAAGTGGCACACCCAAAGTCTAGTATACTACATGTAAGGAACTTCTTGCTCATCCAGCTATTAAGCAAACCAGCACTACCGCACTCTTAAATCACTGGAAACAAGGAAAGTGCTCTGGGCTTACTGGGGACACCCCAACAAATTCACTTCTACGAACATTCTGTCAGGTAAGATTTAAGTTCTAACTTAGTTAGATTTTGCTAATAAGATAGGATACAACAGAGTATTCTGCCAACAAGCTCTGTGATCAAATTGGAATGTTTATTGTGGCCTGTCAACTGCCTTTTAATATTGTCACCCATATTCAGTTCAAGCGCATGATTCAACAGGCCGCCTGATCTTCAACCATGACCCTGCCTACTTGTCAGAGAGTTCGAGATCAGATTCTTGAGCTAAGCCAATCTCGACACCAGGAGGTTTTATCACAAATTCCTAAGGACTTAAAAATATCCCTAGCTTTGGACTGTTGAACTAGCCCTCAGCAAAAAGCCTTTCTTGTGCTTACAGGGTACTATATTACTTCTAAGTTTGAGTATAAAGAGGTTTTGCTTGGGTTCTAATTAATTTTAGGGTCATATTCTGGAATTCGCCTTGCTGATTTAGTTATTACAGTTCTTCAAGATTCTTAACTTGAATGTTAAGTCCTTGCAATCACTACTGATAATGCAAGTAATAACTCAACTCTTATGGAAAGTCTTGCTAGTTGACTTCAAGAGAGTATAGAGAATTCCCATGATCTAGGTCCTTGTCTCTTTGACCAAGCAATTCAGTGGCTGCTCTCGATTCCAACCCATATTCCTTGTCTTGCCCATGTGATTCAACTCTTAGTCTAAAGCCTTTTAAAGATAATTAAGGTGAATACGAATAATCATGACATAGATATTATTTGGGAGGATTCAGTTAATACTTATTTGGCAGCCTGCCAGGAGCTGCCCTCAATATTAGAAAAGATTTGCCCTCTTATGCTTTAACAGAATTTAACTAAGTTAGATTTAGATTTGCAAGATTATTTGCTTTGTTAAAGCAAGTCCTCAATATATTAAACATTTCCAAGAGATCCAGATACACATATACCGCGACCATGTCCCTATTCTTCTCCTTCTTGATTGTCGCACCTGATGGAATTCAATATTCTTAATGATTTATTGTGCTTTATGACTACAAAGCCCTATCCACTCCTACATGTCTGATGACTCAAGTCAACCAATCCATTATTTTACTCTTCATTCCCGGGAATGGTGGCAGCTCAAGTATTTGTGTGAGCTATTGGCTCCTTTTTATTGTATCACAAACTTTCTTTCTTTACAACAAGGCCCATCTATTCAGAGTATCTTGAAGGTCTATAACACTCATTTTGACCTTCTTGATAATGGTATTAATTGACTATCTACTAAACACGTCTCTTGGAAAGTTACTATGCAACATGGCCTTGAAGCAGCTTGCTCGAAGCTTCAGTCATATTATTCCCGGACCTATTCTGCTCAAGGTGATCTCTTTGCTATTGCTACTCTACTTGACTCTGCTGAGAAGCTCCAATTCTTTCAGACCCCTACATGGGAAGAAGATGAGATTGATTGGTCAGCAAGGTATTGCTGACTCTTTATCAAGGTCTTTGAATTTTATAAGGATTGAAACCTCTCAATCCAAGTTGATACTATGTCAGGAGATTATAGAGATCTCTTCACAGCATATTTGGGTCATATTTCAAAGAAACAATGTTTAGAGGTTCCCTCAACTAAGCAGAATTGTTTTCGTGAGGTTGAAACATATTTCAATGAAGGTATGTTACTACTCTTACTAAAGCTCTCTATAATCTAACCTAGTTGGATTAGCACCAACCGGAATGGATACCCTATTATATTGGAAGATGAATCAAGCCTGATTTCCAATTCTCGCCCTGATGGCGCGCGATTTTCTTGCTGTTCCAGTTTCCGGGGTTGGTGTCGAAACCCTTTTTAATACTTGCTGTGACATCTGCCACTACCGTCAAAGCTGCCTTGACCCCTC
>JAPDEK010000174.1:0-33807 GCA_027569065.1 Aspergillus cavernicola
TAGTTGGGCGAAACGCCGAGCTGATGACCTGCAAACCAATACTGATATCTTGCTGCCCCGAATGATCGAGATCTTCAGAGGATATAGAGACAACACTAGTCATTTCCAGCACCGCGGACGATCTGAATCACCAACAATTAAATGCCTCTGTGGGATGCCTCACCGATTCTATGAGTGCTGGTACGTCATGATTTCAAAACGAGGAGCGAATTGGGCCCCTAAACTAAATTCGATAAGCTTCTGAACGGAGCACTGGATTCAATGCAGCGAGCGTTGAAGCCAAAGATCGTGATTCAAGGTCTAAGAATGAGAAGGAGAGCAGTCAGCAAGACGAGCATGCAATGGCAGTCCTTCCAGCCAGCTTCTCAACAAACTCGATAAAATACACGATTCACACGGCTTGGTATTCTCATGATTCTAGGAGTAATTCGGACATTCCCTCTGCCCTTAATCCTCATGATTGTATCTCCTGTGCGAATCCTCTCCCTTAAGCTCAGAAAAGCGCGATTGATCATTACATACATGCACTAAAGTTCTGGAGTCTAGGATAAAGCAATTCTGAAGCAGGTTAATAGTAGTTTGGAAGGGACCTGTCCATGATCATGAGAGCAGGCATTCTGGATCAAGGTCTCGCCAGTTAGCGATGATCTGTGCCTCAACACCAACCCATAAGGCGTAATTGTGAATACATTAAGAATAATGGGATGATCATAACATTCTCTAGTTTTAGGACCATACTACACCTGAGCGCGTCTTGGAGGACCGCTGTGGGAAAGCAAGAAGAGTAACTTAAGAGTCGGGTTGTGTTCGCCTTGGGGAACTGGGAAAGCGCGGATGTCACGTGCATATTTTTTTTTCTACCAGGAGACCGGTGTAGAGACAGGCTAATCATTGGGTAACAGCAGGTTTCAGTATCCCAGGATACTAGAACCCGCGTGGCGGCAGATACCTGAGAATCTTGAAGATAAGGTAAGCCAAGTTGTAATTCTGAACATTCTAAAAGTATAACTTGGCACGAGAAATCAAGCTTACTGGGTCATCATTGTTACCGGCGAACGTTGGAACTGGGGTCTGTAGTGGACAACAGGTAGAATCAGAAGCAAGCAGAAGAGATAGCCACCCACACATCCACTAATTACATAACAAACTTGTTAAACCATAACAAACACCCCAGGCCAACTGCCACCACCTGACAACAGGGAAATCGAACCGCATCCTCCGCAGCAGTTTCATTGCTGGCCCTGTATTCAGGTTACATCTTCAGTGGCTGTATGGCGAACCACGGAAGTCCAAGTTACAGTTACTACACCCTTGGTCGACGTAGTAGTGTTAGCGGGCTGAGCGGTAATCCGATCGATAGCCCAATCTGAATACTCAATATTCTCTATAAATGGATTCAACAGATGTCCTGGATTTAGAGCAAAATGCGTATTTTCGTTGCAGTGGCAGAATGAACCACGAGGTGGGCAAGCATAAAACCACACTGGCTCAGTTCCCGTAGCATTATAGTATAATTCAACACTGGCTGAAAACTCATGCACCGGCACGCACGCATCATTTAATGTTGATTTTATCAGTTGAAATGATTCATTTGACTGAAACCTTATGGCATGCCCGCTTGGAATATTATCCAGATACATTGGGTCAAACAGAGTGGAAGAGCTGCCATTAACCCGCACTGTATGGACTTGGTTCGAGACAGGGATTTGGGAAGGTATCCCGCTTTTGGATGGTGTAGGTATTTCTCGAGGAGTCGAGAATGATGTTGTGCTGTGAGGCACTGTTGAGTTGAGACTGTAGCATGAAGATGGGGTGATTAAAGGTAGTGGTGACAATAGGGCGAAGTTTGAAGATGCAGTTGGGTTTTTTAGGTCCAATGGGAGGCCATTATTCACCCAGAATCGATGACAGGTAAAAAGTGGAGTGTTGTGGCAGCTGTCACTTCCGTTTATTGGGAAGTAGCTTTGAATAAAGGTTGTGCATGGCAAACTATTCACCGAAAACTGGTCCTTGTATGGATACCATAAGTCAGGCTGTTGGATAACTGAGATATCCAACTGCTCTTGACCTTGTAGGGAACGAAATAACTTGAAACTGCGGGATAAACATGCGTTTGATATGTTTTTTGCTAGCGTTGTCTCATTGAAAATGGTTGAAGCCGGGATACCCTTGCAGTCTGGCTCCGTCCAGATCATGATCCCATTGATCCCATAAGGAGTCGGGAAATCATATGAAATGGCCTGGGTGGCGAGGAGACCAAGCAAAAGTATTCTAACCACTGGTAGCAGATCCATAGTCCAAGGATAAGCATGAAAAATTGAGAGGTAAGCATGGACGGTTTGGGGTAACTAAAGTGGCAGCCAGATGTATATTTATATCGTAGTGATTCCTGCGTGCTTTACTGTATTGTACGGTATTATATACATATTATAGGCATGTCTTGTATCAACCTTGACATGATACAGGACTGTATGGTTTATAAGATCTGCTGGTCCCGCAAATTACAGCACGCACAGTTTCTGAACTGCTGGATCAATTACCATGAGATTATTCGGAAGAACCATCGCCTTGTTCCTGCTAGTTTGTTCCATTGCAACTTCCTGTGCGGATGATAGGAACACTCTAATCAGGCATCAATCAGGGCTCCTAACTCCAAACCTACTGATGCCAATACCTGACCAGCTTGTTCTAACTCCAGATGTTGATTCTGACGAAAGCATCTTTTCTACAGAACAGGAAGTATCCTGGTTCAGCAGCCAGGGTATGTATATATGTTTATTATTTCCCAAATATATTTGAATCATCCAACTGGACTAACAAGTCTAGATAAAGACAATATTCATCATTGCCCCGAGAGCTACTGCGCAGCTGACAAACAATGCTGCCAGGGTAGCTGCATCCCTGAGGCACAGGATTGCTGCTCAATAGCCGAACACTGTTTTCCGGGTGACTATTGCTTTACCTACGAAGGGAAGGTCCTGTGCTGTCCACAGGGAAAAAAATGCTTCCAGATTATTGGTGAAGTGCCGCTAGAACAAACCATCTACTGGTATGAGGAGGTGCATATTGTGGAGGAGAGCCATCATGGAGTAATCACCTTGCAGTATGTAGAGCAATCTGTCACGGAAACCACAGCCAGGATCACTATTGCTGCATCATACTCCAAAGAGGCTAGTTCTGCCTATTCTAGTCTGAGCTGCAGTGTCATAAATGCCGCACAGACATCACCAAATTTTGATACAACACCGACATACACAACGACCGTAACGGGTGTCTTGATTTCTTACTAGGTGTCTGAGGGCCTCTACTACTAGTGGATGCTGTGCAAAGTATTTTACATTACCTGTAAATTAAATATTCACTCGGGGACTTGTATCCTACTCTAAACCTAGAGGGCTATAATAGTAATAGTATCCGTAGCGCGTTTAGGCAAGAAAACGGCTGAATAGGCCGAGGGTTCTGTCAGGCGAGTATCCGATATCGCGCCAACACGTGACTGAGCCACATGACTAACTGCAGATCAATGCAGATCAATAAGCACCCTAAATCTACAACAGGGTATATCTTTGATCCTGTGAGTGTTAAGATTTCACATGCTCATATTGTTATTGGCCTAGCATACATAGACAAGGCTATCTGCGCAGACTGCAATAAAGAAAAGATCCAATATTCACCCCTGGAATTTCCCTTGCCTTTCTAAATAGCTTCGGGTACAAGCAGAATTCATTGATGGCAAAAGACAGCAACTCAATGTGTTACCCACTCTGAGGATAATATGGGTAGTGATTATGACTCTCTGAGGTATGATAAAACCTATCTTTCAGATCATACTGTCACCCCTCTCTGTGCTAGCAGTAAGACCCCATAGACTCAAATAACGTTGCTCCGCCTCCTGTAAGCGGGCATTTGCCTGCACAAGTGACTCCTCCATTTGGTGGAAAAGCTGGTACATCTGCTCTTGGAATTGAAGGAGAGCCTGCTTTGTTTCTGAGTGCCATGAGAGCTCAGCTTTTAGATAGCTCACTTCATATGCAAGATCCTCAATCTGCTTCTTCAAATTCCTGGCGGGTACTTTCGATTTCTGGAGGCGGAACGGGAGGCGCTCGAGATTAGAAGTGGTACCCCCATGGCAAAGAATCTGGTGGTCTTGAGGAGTAACCTCTTCTGGGATGGGATAGAGTGAAGTAGGAGAGTGCTGATCCATAATGTCTGGGGAAGATTGGAAGAGAGAGAGTTGAACCGGGGTTGAATAGGCTCTTAAGTCATACCCTAGACTCACGCATTTTTCTTTCTAATCTGGAATTCTATTCTAGGCCAAATACAAAAGTTACACCAATCATATCTATTATCATGGGTTTTATCTGCTAAAAATACCTATGATACACAGTCGACTGCAGCGATCCTCTTTAAGCATAGTACAGATGAGTATGAGAAAACCCCTTAATTTAAACAGGCAATGAAAAGAACCCCTTCGAATTCACAACACATGAGGAAGTAGGCAGCATCGGTCATAGCAAGCGGGTGTGGGTTACTCCACTTCCATGGCAAACAGTATGATCTGGTAAGGCACGCCCCCCCTGTCATGAGTCCAACACACTTCTCTGCTTTAATAATATCCCCCGGACCTGGCTGCCTTCCATACATGAGGCTATTCACAATCGGCGAGCAAAGATGGAAAAGGTCAAGTGCTCCGCGGTATGCATTCTGAACAAAGTTGATTAAAGCATCCACTGAGGATTCGGATTCGGCAGTAGATTTTCTATATCTTAGTCAGTACTTATCTACTGAGCGTGTGGAACACATACACAATTTGAGCGACTTTATCACTTGCCATGAGAAGGACTCCATGGCCGAGACAGCAGGCTAGTTTCCACCACCTAAATCCAAGCCGAAGGTGATCGTGCATGGCTGTTTTACACGCCTCACCCCATGGAGCATTTGTATAACCGGGATAAACCTTGGCAAGGATTTGATGCTGAACAACTGCCATGACATCTCTACCTTTCAAGCTGTTCTTCTGACTGGACTCCTCGCAAAACATGTCGAAAAAGAGCCAAAACCATACCTGAGCTGTCCGACGTCCCACTATGGAACATGGACTGAATCAAGTTGCGAACTTCATACTCGTCCAAATAGCCCAAGATAATCACGTCACAGACAGGATTGCGTTTCGTGCATATTGATCTCCAGAATGGTAGTCGCTCATCCAAAATTGGAGACCACTGTCGCTTTGGACCTGGGCAGCCATCTAACATCAATCCTGGCTCTGTAGGATTCCCAGAGGACCATTGTGGGCGAAGAGCCTGGTTCAAAGATGCAGATGAACGAGCCAGCTGTTGGGTACCATCGACCATGTTTAGAAGCGACGAGATGTCCATCCCAACAACTATTAGCTTTGTATTTGCATGCCTGGGCTTAGAACACAAGATATTATGTACTGAAGGAACTAGGGAGAATCACGATAGATTTCTTTCAGTCATGAGCAAGGGGCTTCAAATAGATCAAACCCGAGGCAGCCAGCGGTGTTCTTGGTCTAGCGGTAAAAATCGGGAGTTGTCTATATGGCGTCGAATTTACTAGTACTTGGCAGATGTAGCCAAATGCCAAGATCCTGGGGGCTCTTGGTTAGCGTGTTTTGCAGAGGGCCTGTAATTTATTTAGTAAAATTCAGTTGAATGACTAGCATCAAATAAATTACTATCGGACCCACTCTAAAGAAGCCACCCGAGCTTATTAGATGTGGGTCCTCAAATACATAGATTATCCCATTGAGGAAAAAATACATACAGCGCTCAGGCGGCGTAAATAATTAGAGTTGGGTGTTTTCACCGTATTAAGAACTCTGATTGAACAGTACTAGTACTCGCGATTGCAAGAGTACCGGCTGTTGGTGTTCTTGTTTCCTAGGTATCCACATTCCCAGCAGCACCCAAAACCTGGAGAGCCAACTGAGGATCAACACTACTATATGTGATGATCGCTAGGATCAGGGCTTCCTCCACCACTACCCGCATCAACATCATCCGACCTTACCCGACGTCCGGTTTGACCCGACGACACGACTCCAAGAGCAACAACAAACCCTACGGACGTAGGGCATGGCTCAGTTAGAGCCTCGGACTACAAGTATTTGCCAAAGGCTGTATCTCAAACTCTTTCCTTGGAAGAGAAGGGAACAGGTAGAAGTGGAAATTACTATCCAGTGCTATGATCGACGCCCCGACAATATACCTATGTTTGTAACATCTTGGAATGTGAAGCAAAAAACAAGAGTAAGCTCATTCCCTTCTTAAGAAAAGAGTATTTAGCTAATAATTAGATTAGGAGGCTATGACAATTGTCTGAGTGGCTGTTGGCACGGAGGGAAGGAATAGATAGACCTCGACCTTCCCGCTACCACATGTACCAGGCCCCTAATCGTATCCAAAGACAGTTACGCTTCAATTTATAATAGCTTGACATGAGCAGTTGATTGATGAATCAAAAAGTCTAACTAGTTACAGTCTAATGTAGAATCAGAGAGTATGAAAAGGTGACACCACGTTTGCATCCTAATCATTCTTTATACCAAGACCCTTCCTTATTCACTGACTCCATGGTGCTGTCCATAGGTGGCTCAGAGGAATATTCATCATCAATTATAGTGGTGCTGTTACTGCCGCATGACGACTCGGGAAAAGAAGTGGCGAGTAGAGCTGCATGGACAGCAGCCTGTAAGGATCGAACGGATTCATTGTGGTAGCGATTGGATGCCCGGAGCTCTTTGATCGATTCGTCATGTTTTTGAATGTCTGAGT
This sequence comes from Aspergillus cavernicola, assembly GCA_027569065.1. Classification (NCBI taxonomy): domain Eukaryota; kingdom Fungi; phylum Ascomycota; class Eurotiomycetes; order Eurotiales; family Aspergillaceae; genus Aspergillus; species Aspergillus cavernicola. Next base: position 6,798 of record JAPDEK010000174.1, read on the forward strand.
ATATCTGAAAGACATCAATTGACTCGGCTTGGGGTGGTGTCTTCTTCGCTGAAACCGCATCAAGCACTATCTTAATCAATGATTCATTGAGTGATGCCAATGATACCACTCGTGCCTCTAAATCCTGGGATTTCCTCGTTTGAATATCCAGCTCTTGGCGCAGCCACCTAATATCATTTGTTGATTGACGCAACGATGATTCCACTTGATTTCGTGACAATTGTGAACCGGCTAGCTTCTGGTCTAACTGACTTGAATGACGGCGTTCTTCCTGGAGAGAGGTATGCTCCTCTCGCAGACGAGATTCCAAATGCATCTGGTACTGTCGAGAGGCCTGAACTTGATCAACAAGTTCCTTGATCAAACTGCTGGCTTTTCTCTGACAGAGATCATGCTGAGCTGGGGATCCTGGCTGGTTGAAGACCAGTATTAGTTAATTGAGATATGTTAGACCCATGTATACAACATACCAACTGAGAAACATCCCAACTTAGCGATCCATTGGTCGCGGTTGATTGAAATGCCATAGTTTAGGATTCACTTGGACTTGTTCACCTGTTGAATCATGTCGCGCGCCTTGCCTTCTTATGGCTTCTTTATTCCGAATAACGCGACCAATTTGGAATTGATTGTCCCCACACTGTCAAAATTACCTAGCTGATAAACGTTGAGCTAGGTTGGTAATTTTGCGTAATTTTGGCGGGGACAGCAAGCTGTTGATTACTTACCATACCTTTGAACTAGATCAAAAGGTAATTTACGGGGGAAAACCACCGTCCGAAGAGCCGCCGGTGGCCCCACCAAGGGAGATAAGTTAATCTGCTCAATCCATGACAGACGATCCCATTACGGCACTAGAGGTCGCGGCCGTCTCATGAATAGCCTGGGAGCCGTCTGATGGATTGAGCATAAGTTAATCTTATGCCTGCCTAAGAGTGATCCCCAACCTTCACCTCCAAAATCAATCTGATTATCTCATAGAAAGGGTACAGCTGTAAATCAATCTTGCGCTAGCCCATCACGTGTACAAATTATGTTTCTCTCTTTCTAACCATAAAGGGTATAGTTAAAAGTACGGGGTGACTTCTGAAACCTTAGGCACAGGATGTTGATTGCCCTCACTCCGTCATATCACCATCATAATCCTCAATGGGCCTCTCAAATACTACAGGTATCGACAGACGGTGGACCAGGTAATGGAATAAACCTCGGGCCTTTGTTATAGTCAAGGTCACGGAATCAAGGCTTCGACGGTCCTCACTGCGCCTTTCCTCCAATTGAGACACTTGCTGCCCCAGCTGCCCGACCACTTTACTGAGTTCATTGAGCTGCTGAACAACATCACCCAGTTCTTTCGCGGCCTTGCTGAAATTTGTAGCATTGCGTCTTGTTTCCCTCAGCATGGTAAAAATCTTACTAATTTATATAGTCAATCAGTGTTCGGTAACAGGTAGCTGCGGAATACTCACTCAGCTTCTTGCTCAAGGTCCGTGTCGTCTTCATCTTCAGACAGACTATCAAATCAGAACTAGATCTTACCATATGGCATGAGTGAGCTTACCAGGATCCCCTAGTCTGTTCCTTTTGACCGAGATTTTGCTGTTGGGACTCGTTGGCTCTTTCTTGCGTCGTGGGGCTGATCCGAGGCATCATCTCATTTGCAATCGAGTTATCACTGTTCAGGTCCACATTCTGTTGCATAGGTGAGGGGTCATTGGATGCAAAATGAGGGTAGGCTATAGAGTCACTACCGGTATCCAGTGGGTAGTAATCGGGAAACTGAGTGGTCCAGCTAAACATGTTGGGAAGAGCTATTATTGTAGAAAACAAACCAGGATCCTCTCTAGGCCTTTTATAGCCCACGTCCACCTGCATCCAGGTGTATAGACTGATAGGGGTGGATCTTGGCGTGCATGCAGGGATCGACATTATATCTCCACCTGAATCTACTTTATTTGCCATTTCATGACTTGATATCGTTTTAAGCGAAGCTGTCTTGTTGCGATAATAGAATAGAGTTGTATAGTCATTCAATCACGAGAACAATACTTTCCAGTAGGGGACTTGATTAGCCATTGCTAGGTATTTGTCATGTCGCACAAATTTCAGCATCTTAAATCTGAGCCATGATCACCAGAAATGGAATAGTTAGTATTGTTGCGGCTCTATCTTCTGTATTATGGTCGAGACTATTAGATACATGAATACACAGGCTCAATCGCCGGTTGTTACAGAGTGGCTATGGTGAAACTGAGGATCCGACTCGCGGTTCAGGGGTTAGAATTTATTAATAAGAACCCAGATATAAAATGGTTGGCCTCGTGCATGGGAGAGACAGAGATTGGAAAACGTACCTGAGAAGCCACTTGAATTGAATCAGCAAAATGTATCAGAAGATCGACACTAGCTGGCTTGAGATCAACTCTGCCCAGAATAGCGTGCTCGTGCGGGACCATGGGCGATTGAGCCAGGTGATCTCCGAGCTGCCCAAGCCAGATCAGCAATATCCAACCTTATCTGTGTTTATTGGAAGCAGAAGGAAAGACCATGTTCTCCAAATCCTCTTCCCCCATAATAATATCCGGAGAACGAGTTCCCCTGCTGGTGTCCGTTTGCGCTATGAGACAGTCTCCGCTGAGACCTATGAACCCTTGCTGTTTGCTGATGGTAATCTGGGCGAATCCACTTCGAACCAGCCACACATCCTTCCTGGCGATAAGCTCATTTCTTGCCGCCCTGCTTCCGCAACATCTGCCCTGCAAAAGGTCTACTCACGTCTTCTCTTCCCATTTGCTAACCTCATCTGTATCTTTGCCATTGATTTCCAAAATCTAGCGTCCGTAGCACATTACTTGGTGGGCTGCGCTCGTGCGGGATCGCCATCCAGCCTTCCGCTTGCGGTCCGGCCCAAGGTCATAGTGCTGCTCGAGGATGATGGTTCCATGGAACCAGAGTTGGCTATACATGATATCGCGCAGTTTTACCAACTAGTGCATGAGGTGGACCGAATTCAGCTTCAGGAGTCGTTCTCCTCACTAAACGTGATTCGTCTGGACCAAAACATGCCCGAAACCATCCAACTCGAGAGGCTGCGCGTCTCCATCCGGGACCAGCAGATCGCGATGCAGGTAGTCCGTCGTGCGCACTGGTGTCACTTCAGTGCCCAACATCTGAATGCCTTGTTCCAGTCAGCCCTTAAGAACTTCAGTGCTGAATCTCATTTTGATTTGGTCAAAGCCGCGAGAGCCGAGTTCCCTGTGCCGGCGGGACTGCATCATCATCTCGCGCATTTTTTAGAGACGGGTCTTCGAGGAGAGTGCTCCTTGGATACACTTACTGGATCAATCGCATCCGCCCTTCTTATGGACCATTATGTCCCGGGGATGATGTGTATGTAGCCTCTCCATTTCCTACCCTACCGGAGATGGACGCAACAGGGAGTTATCAAGAGTGACAAGGCGAGTAATCTAGGTTGCTTCTGGGCTGACTTATTCTAGTGATGGAGCCGAGGACCGTATTCAGGACACTGTACTTGTCCTCCGTCATGAAAGGATGCCAAGGCGCAGGGGAAGCGCTGGGTAAGCGAGCAAACGAGCTTGTGGGCCTGGTGGAGCGAGAATTTGTCCAAGGGTTCAATCTTATCTCTATTTCCACTAAAACTTCGGTGGAGTTCCGGAAGGAAGTGCTGATGTCCTTGAGCCATGAGCTGGGGAAAATCCAGTCGCAAATAATCTGTCTCTATTGCCTTGTCCAGTGCGCACAACATTGCCAGCAATGCCACCACTCAGTTTGCGACAACTGCGCGCAGTTGTTTGGTAGCCCAGCTTCTGATGCAGAATATCAGTTTACCTTGTCCATGTGTCTCCTATGTCTATCTCGACAGGAGCTCGTGATTGATGTGTTGCCCCCCACCATGAATCCGACCATTCTGGCGATTGATGGGGGCGGAGTACGTGGGGTTATCCCGTTGGAGTATCTGACCCTTATCCAGGAGAGCCTTGGACGGGAATGTAAATTGCGTGACCTAGTTGACCTAACAGTTGGTCCCAGTTCCGGTGTGTCTGACCAATGTCTTTGTGTTGAGCGTTCCTAAGTTGCCTGTTGGCTGCATGAATGGGCAGGGGATTTCTCTTGATTCCTTGAAGCCTCTGTTATGGTTGGGGATGTTAAACTGACCTGACCTAGGAGGATTGATCACCCTTGGGCTTACTGGAATGGAATGGGATGTCTCCACCTGCTCCCAGATGTTTGATCGTCTCGCCCGCCGGATTTTCCGCGAACGAAGACGATCCACCCTCTCCTGGCTGCCCCGATTGCTCTTTGGCCAGCACTCCTTGCCAGTGGTGATCCTCCAATGGCTTTCATGGTTCTACCACGACAGCTGTTATGATACTCGCATCTTCAACGCTAGCCTCCGGGAGGCATTCCGCGAGGACCGTCGTATATTTGGGCCGGTTGGGATCAAATCCAATTCTAATTCCAGATCCAAATTCGCGGTGATTGCAACAAGCATTGCTAAGGAGACAAGGTCCTTTGTCTTCGGAAATTTCAATGCATTGGACTGGTATGCCAGCGAGAAGCATGGTTGAGCTCCCCCCACCCCGCCTTCCTCCTGTCGCCCATGTGTTAAGAATATACGCTAAACACCATTAACTGATAGAATACCAGCTATTTCGCACTAAGGGAGCAGATGACGAGCCATTGATTTGGGAGGTGTATGTTTCGACTCTCCTGCATTAGAAAGCTACTGGTATCTAACAGTTGACAGGGCACGTGCGACGGCTGCGGCACCATTGTGAGTGGTCCTTGGCTGTTTTCAACCAACAATGATCGTCCAGACGTAGTAGGCACACAAGAGGATACTGACAGCCAGTAGTTACTTCTCCACTACGAACCTAGGCCCAAGAGGCTCCTTCCAAGATGGGGGATTGAAAGACAACTTTGCGGCTGATATCGCACAAAGAATCTACCGTCGTATTTGGCCTTCAAAATCAGGGATCACACGATTAATATCTTTAGGCACTGGGCAGACAAGTGTCCCTCAAAACCGATCACCCGCGTTCCGCCATGTTCTCCGTGACGGGTTCCTCCAGCGGAGCTATGAGGCGTTCATGTCCCAGATGGATACCACATCCAAGTGGTTAAAGATGAAGAATGAATTGGACGAGGCCATCCAGCCTGATTATCTGCGATTGGATGTCCCGCTGAAAGACATTCCGTGCACAATTGATGATGCAGACATAATGGATGAGTATCGGAATTTGGTAATAGGCCAGCCAGGGAGCAGTCGAATGGCCCGGGACGCGGCAACTGCGCTGTTAGTTGGTCGTTTCTACTTTACCCTCCAGTGTCCCCCTGAGAAGATAACAGGCGGGAACTACATCTGGTGCCATGGGACTATCCGGTGTAATGGCCCTATTCAACAGATTGTAGAGGCACTCCAGACGCAGCATCCACAGCAGATGGACTTTGTGACAGATACGGAGCATCTTTCCCCCTTTGGAGGGCTAGATGATATCTGCTTGGCCTGCGGACGTTATTCCAAGCCAACTTTAGTGCTTCTCAAGCACTGCGACGAGCTGACCAGCATATATCTGCGTATTAGCCGGGAAAAACGATGGAAGATCAGCGGGTTTCCCACAAGCATGTCATCACTGATGGCTACGCAAGGACTAGAATCCCCCTTCGGACGGCGAGACCATGGACATCCAGCCGCTGTACCTTGCGCTGACTGTGATGGCACGAAGGTTAATTTGGCGGGTAGACGGAGAAAGCGCACATCCATGTCTAGAGAGGAGCTCGCAAACAAGCGAGTTTGTGTGGTAGGCGAGGTTCGGACCGGAAATAGCCGGCCATCATGACCATCTGGGACACCGCGGCGGCAAGATTGCGGCACAGCAACAAGCATATTGCGGCACAGCAACAAGCATATTGCGGTACAGTAACTTGCATGGGTGGCAATATTTGACTCCTACCTAATGTGGACTAGTGGTACCCATATAAACTTAAAAATCTTACAATAATTTTCTATTGGTTGATATAATTGAAATGGGAATGGCCACTATTTCATGGATTTGGCCTCACCATCATTATCTAGGTTCAGAAGGGCGAATATAAGATGTCTCAAGGCCCTCTAAGGATCTGGCTGGCTTAGTTTTATTCAAAAGTTTGGAGAATGGCCAGCCACAAGGGTCGCCAGCCCCCCACGTTCGCTGCAAAGGTTGAGAACCTCTTAAACAACGCTTTCAACTTGTCTCTTTTCCACAGGTGCAAGGTATATGTCCTTGTCGAGCACAGCAATGGAGCCTACATATTCAAATCAGTTGAGCAAGTCTCCTGGCCACCGCCTGACCACCAATTGGTGAGTTCCAAGTTCACTGTGGACTTCATACGTTATCATGCTAAAGGGAATCTAGGAAGAATTCTATCCACGCATTGAACGTCTCTCTTCGCACCAATTCATTCGTACCCGATTGACAGAGGAGCAACGCAAAGATATCATCCAGCTTTCACTTTTTTTTTTACATTTGATCAAATCATGGGAAGATCCAGGATCCCAAGCCCAGACAGATACCAGCAGAGTCAATACCGGCTTGACCAGCGAAGATGAGGAAGTTTGAGAATTCAGTCATTGGTGGACAGAAAGTACAGTGACGATGACTGAGCCCGGGCGTTATGGTGCCATGTATTTAAAATATCCAGTAACATTGTTTTGCTTATGACCTAATAGGAATGCTATAAATACTGCCTTCTCCCCCGTCATTTTCGCTGGCGAGTAAATACTTGGGTTTATTTCACTAAACATGGAACTGGTGAAAAGTATCTATCTTCTGGCTGTCGGGGTCGTCGCGGCTATCTTGATGCTCCATCGTCTGATCCGTGTCATTTCCTCATGGATCATGACACCAATATCCTGCTTCGGCAATTGGAGCATCAACCATATCCTTCTGAGCTACCTTGTTTATCCAAGGATCCCACTGAGGCTGCTAGGGATTGATACACTCTCCCCGCTACAAATCATTGGTTTAGTTTTATTCTTTGTTGGTACTGGCGTTTGCAACTTTATCTATGTTGACAGCCTTCCGGAAGCCTCGCACCGTGCTGCCCAAATCTCCCTCGGCCTTCTGATTCCCCTCTTTCTCTCGGGAGGCAGAGAATATCCGGCACGACTGCTGGGAATCTCCCTGGAGACATACGGTTTGATCCATCGGGCCATTGGGCTGATGTCTGTTGTTCAAGCGACTGTACATGTTGCGATTGTCAGTCAGAACATCACGTTCGATACCTCCAATTCAACTCATTTTAATGGTCTCATAGTATGATTGGCTTACCGGTCTCCAACTGGGTTTGCGTAAGATTGCTGATTGTACCTAGGGAGGCTGCATGTTGTTATCTCTGCTATTCTTGCCGATGATAAAGCGCCGAATCTATGAAGTCTTCCTCTTACAGCACCTCACCTGCGCCATTTTTGGGCTTATTGCGGTCTGGAAACATACCAAGCCAACCTCAAGCTGGTCACAATGGTGCTTGGTTGCTTGTGTTGCCACCTTTTCATTAACCAGTGTATTCCAGGTAATCCGCATTGTATACCGCAATTTCGTCTTTGGGCAAAAATCAGTCCGTATATCCGTGAGACGACACGCAGAGAACATTGTGCATGTTACTCTTAATCTCCCGCGCCCCTGGAGAGTGCGTGCTGGAGAGCGGATCAATCTTTGTGTTCCATCCCTCGGTTTATTCTACTTCTTTCAGACACACCCGTTCACCGTCACCTGGTGGGAGGAGGGGGAGGAGGATAAGCATGGGGGTGCTCTTTCTATCTCTCTCATGTTTCGAGCGCGAACAGGCTTCACTCGGAAACTTTACAAGTGCATGAACCCTGACCAGGACTACTGGGCCTGGATCGATGGGCCGTTTGGGCCGTCCCTTGTCCGGAAATATGGGACCTCGCGAGATGTGGGCAACTACGGGCATATCTTGATGGTAACAAGTGGCATTGGGATTGCTGCTCAACTACCCTACATTAAAGAGCTGATACAGATGCGCCACCAGGCAGAGGTACAGACGCAGATAATTTCCCTGGTCTGGCGTTTGGACCAAGCGGGAGATTGGGAGAGTGCACGGGGCTGGTTACAGCAGCTGGTCCAGCAGGATAATGGTTATGTAAGTTGTTTCTGGTACAGATCCAAGCTAAGAACTGGGGGTCACTGACCAAGAATACAGATGCTGAATGTTACAGTGTATGACCCCGGAAGTGTCATACAGGCTCACAAGGTTGGTGAGCACGAGCTGATCACTATCATGGGTGGTGAGGTGAACTGGGAGCATGTACTCTCATTGGAGAAGAAGAAACAGAGGGGAAACCTTCTTGTCACAGGTGCTAGCCCTTCGTTGTTTTCACTATATTATGCTAACCTCTAGTGCAGTTTCTGCTCAACACGATATCCGTAGATTGATACAGAAGCTTGTAAGGAAGAATGTACGGTACAATGTCGAGCTGTTTGAATTAGAGTTCCAGCCTTGGCGCGAGGGTCGAGACTGGTGGTCTTTCTTTACGCCTTGATGTCAAATTAGGATTAGCATGGCCTAAGTGAGTACCTAGTTGGCGGTCTTCTTCCCAATCAGGAACAAAGCAAGTGAAATTAATTTGGTTCGCAAGTTGGTTGTTTGAATTAGGATTAGTGAACTCTAACCTGTGTTTTAGTGAGCTAACTGTATGTAGCATAGCTTAGTAAAGATCTTAGCCGCACGAAGCGAAGCAAGCACTGCAAAAGGACCCTAGTATTAATGGGGCTGATTATTGTCTGTCATTGCAATGCATTCAGAAGCAGTGTATCAGTAACACTATGAGGCCCTCACGCGAATCTTTTGAAATTTTGATGAATTTGGATTAAGTTCTAGGGAAGGTTCCAAATGTTAGTTACAGGCATAATAGATTAAATTGCGGCCGCAGCTCAGAGTATCCACAGAGGTAACCGCGTGGAGCGGCTAGCCCGGAGTCGGTCTTTTTGATTAATTACAGGGGGTTGGATGCTGGTAATCTTGGCTGTATAAATTAGTATAAAATACATTAATACACTGCTCCCTTCCATGGTGGGGAGTACTATGGCAGAAAATACACTAATACACCACTTCTTCTGTGGGTCCAAGGGTGGCAACATGACAAGTACTATGCCAGAAAATACAGCAACTACAAGCAAGGCTGGATTCTAAGCCTGAGTTCTCCTATTACTATTTTTTGTGGGCTACCTTGTATAATTATTTCTTTGTTTTTGTCCTGGTCATCTACAAGATGTTTTGGAAGAAATGGCCTAACCATGATAGCAATCCCCATCCTTGACATCCTCACAACATCCCTCACGACATCACTCACGACATCCTTCACGACATCCTCGCGACCTTCCTTCCTGCAATATCCTTTCAATATGTTTACTGGGAGTGATTGTCCGTACTGCGGGATGCAACTTATAAAGAAAACTCGCCACCGGCACTTCCAAAATTGTAAATATGCATTGGAGGAGCGCCGCTGCAATAGCTGTGCTGAAACCATACTAGTACGTGAATTCCTACCACATCACAGGTCTTGTGGAACACAAAGCAGGACTTGCAAGCAATGTGGTAAGAAAGTATCACGAGTGAATACAAAACGGCACCTTAAGACCTGTCCTCCTGTTACGCCAGAGGGTACTTCTACTACAATTGTAGTAATCGAAGATACAGTGGGATGCGCCTTCTGCTTCCCGATCAAAGACATACATAACCGTTTTCCAACCCTAGTCACATGCTCGCATTAAACCAAATGAGGATTAGGCGCAGGACAGGCACACGGCGGTGGAAAGCCTCGTTATGTACTGGACCCGTAAGCCGTAAGTAATAATACTGATAGGCGGCAAGGAATCCAAAGACCTCAGTCAGGTGATAGATGATTCGATGCCAACTTGACAAAGGATGGTCTGCCAATTTGAGATCTGTCAAGAAGATTTTCAACCTTGCAGTGAGATATGCGCACAATATTTGATAGTCTACTGCTGGATTTTATGCAAAGCTATTCATAAACATAGGCGAAGAAGAATGTAGAAGGTTCTATTGCTATTGGAACAGAACACATTGCTTTCAATTCGGGCAAGACTATGAAAACCTAGTCAGCACAGGCATGGCACGGCGTTGCGAGATTTGTAATTGCCTTAACACCTGAGACATCGAGCATTGCATTCTAGGAATGCGGATTGAGGATCACAGAGAGTTTCTCCTCCAATACTTTTGCACCAAAAATATCACAGCCTCTGAGGTATGTCCGGAGGTCCTGTCCACTATGACATAGAAAAATATCACCGACTGCGGTCCATAGCTCGGATGGGGGAAGTAGATTGTTCCCCAAAAGTCGAACAACAAGGATGACGCATTCTAAATCGGGTTCGCTGTCCTTGGTATATTTACCATCCGCGGCGTCACATATTTGTTGGGCAAGTTCGAGCGAAAACAACCCAGGAAGATAACAGACAATGCTGTCACGCAAATCAGAGGGAGTCGGTTGTTTTTCGATGCTCCGCTCATTGATATTGCAGAAGTAAAGCGCGATGTCACGAAAAGGAAGAGCAAAATCTGGTCGGGACGCCTGATTGACAACTGCGAAGAAGTTAGCTCTATCTTGTGCAAAGAATTTATTGAGAAGATATTACACCAGCCCCTGATGGTTGTTTCTAGCTCTTCAAACGGAGATTTGAACGGACGACGCATGGTTAAGATGCCAGAAGATGATCTTTTGGTCGGCGTGGGGAAGAGTGAAGCGGAAAATGGGAGAAGAGAAGGGAGGATGAACTTTGTTGGGCAGAAATCCAGGCGGTACAGTACTTTGAACGGCATTTGTCTTTCTAGCAGGCGTCCCGTATTGTATGTTTTAGTTCAAAACATGGCATGAGTAACCGTATACCAAAGAGATAATTGGGTTAGCGTTGCTTGGCGAGTTAGGGTTCAGAAACAGGTCAGGGCTGTCTCCAAATGGGATGGAGAAGCGGCATCCCACTGTACTCTAATTCCTGATATTTCAACCATTCAAATCAGTACTAGCATAAATAAAGGCGTTCAGGATAAACAGAGATTCCTCTGCAGTATTGAAGAGAGGTGTCAAGTGGACCAGTCCAGCATTACACGGGTGTCAAATGATAAAGAGCTAAATGATCTTCTTGCACAGCCCTTCAGGACCCCTATCCTCTGGCGACGATTTACCCAGCATTACCCTCTTCATGGGATTCCATCTTCAATATCAGATTTCCTACAAGAGTTGCGTCAATATAACATTCAAAAGCTGGATGTCTATAACTACGCAGCAACCAACAAGGTCAACTATCAAGAACATCTGGATAAGATTATCGAACACTTCCAATCACCACCAGATTCCCGACCTCCATTGAACTTCCTGGATATTCGAAACCAGATTATATCACGTGTTCCAGTACACGTAAACAAAGCTGATCTTCTTCGATTGGCAAGACGACGACAAGCAGGCTCAGCTTCAAAGTCTATCTCTCAAGATCTCCAACAGGACTATGCAGACCATGAATTCTTTCTTCTCTCCAGCAAAAAGTCACTGTCAACCCTGCATTCTGATACAGCAGGATACTCAACATATATCAAGGTCATTTCAGGTCGGAAGTTCTGGTATCTCCCACGCAATTTCACCTCTCAGTCATATGAGATTCTTGCAACGCTTGGAAGCTCTACACCTGAGACCTATCATGATGGCTGGGTAAAGATTGAGCTTATGCCTGGGGATCTTCTGTAAATCCCTCCCTGGTATTATCTTTATCTTTATTGCCCCACTAATAGAAGCTAGGATTATGCCACCTGGATGTCCTCATGCTGTATTTACAGCTGAGGACTCTCTAGCTTTTGGAGGAAACTTTTACACCCTACCTCATCTTGGGTCTAGCCTCCGGGTATTGTCCCTGCAGACTCAATATGGTGATATTTTCAGTAATGAAGATCTCTCAGAACGTGATTATTTAAATTTTCTTCTCATGATGGAGACATGCACGGATTTAATGGAGCCTGAGCAAATAGCAAGCATTGCTTCAAGCGGGATAAGCTGGGGTATCCAAGCACACCATAAAACAAGGGATGAGGTATCACGAATTAGATGGAAGTCACAGAGGTATGGGATGCACAACAGAAGCCTACAAATCTGGGATATACAGAATAAACTACAAAACAGGTTTAGTTAAAGGCTGGGATGTCCTTTCGTTACTTTTATTCTTCAAGCACCTCTTGGGTGGAGAAGCATATTGGTTTTCGCGCGAATCAGAACCAAATCTGTTGAGATCCTGCTGGCACATTGCAAGAATGCAGCCGGATATAGGAGGGTAGTAAGAGGGGATTTGAGGGCTGCAGGGAGTGGTTGCGTTATCTAGATATCTTAATTAGGAAGTCCTGTAGCTTCACAAGCTCGTTGCCTACGGGTGTGTTGGGATTGTTTCGTGATCAGACACAACATCTTCTTCCATTTGTTTGTCACGCTTTGGTGATAAGCTTGCATTTTCACTATACGTAGACCTTGAGGGTTAGACTTGACTAGCGCAAAGAGGGAACTCCCCAAAGTCCAAAGCAAGATCAAAAAGCGCCTCAAGGCGGCTGTGGGTGCCTCCCTTGAGTCATGGCTCGCCGCCCATGATGTGGCTACGCTGGCCATAGCAGCAACAACGCTGAAACCGCGAGCAGTCTTTCCGCCCGGACTCATACAACGCCGCCAGTAATAGAGGTGCCGCGTCGACAGGTGTCAACGCGGCGATAAAATGGACGTGGTGTTCATGCTAAAGACAAAAGGGGAAGTGGGTGTCAATGACAAAGGCTGTCTGTGTTAGAATCATTAAGAACATAGGTTGACTTTCAAGCTCATAAGGAAGATCTGCTTACCTCGAAGCAAAAAATAAATCTCGGAAAAAGCAGGTCACAGAAATTGGATATAAACTTGTTGTATCAGGCTCCCATGCTTTGGTTTCTCTAAGTCATTCGCGCATGCAAGTCCAGCTGCAACAACATTGCATGATACTCTGCATATGAGGGTAAATTGCTCCAGGGGGCTCTCCGTAAAAAGCTGCGCGCTCGTTGGCCGCTACCATAGGAAAGTACCTTTTCCGGTCATCAAGATGGGCAAATTCAACGAGTTTCTGGTGTTGCGTTGTAAATTTTTGAGGGCAGCCACAAGGGGCATACTTGGTTTGAAGATTTGCTAATTCAGCAAATGTCAGTACCGGCTATGCTTGAATCAGGTATGGGAGAGACTGACCTTTCTCCCCGTGCAGCAGATGGTCCGTCACAGCTACGCATCTCTCCTCGTGAAGGACGACATGATACACCATTTGATGCCCATGTTGTTTTAAAAAGTGTACTGTCTCCCCATCCTCCCAGCTTACTCGTAAGATTCCTGGCATGGAGGTTAAATGAAGGGTCACGTTACGGGGCATCTGCCGCAACTTCACCCTGATAAGTCGCCATTCACGATGGCGACGGTGGTAGCTCATCACGGAGGGTGCAAACTTGGATACCTCGTCCTGATACATCATGAAGAGTTCCTCAATTATGTGGTCGCAAGAAAATAGCTCGTGAGATAGTAACCAGCAGGCTGCCGCTGAATGTCCCCCGCCATGTGCCGCGTCAATATCAAGCCACTTGTCGTTAACTATGACAGTTTGACATTGAGAGTCAATCAGCATCGCAAGATGAGGATTCTCGCTGCGAGAAAACTCAATTTTGGAGCTATAGTTGCAAATAGCCAAAGATGCCTTCAAAGCTCTCTGTATGTTGATGCTAAACACTGTCTTTGGTAGCTCACAGGCTGTTGCATTTCGAAACAATTCAGCCTGCTCTTCGTCTGCAGTTCGGATTGGCACAATACCACGCAGCAAATTCCAAAGGCCTTCTGGTAACCCAGCTGGCTCTTTCCTCAAAGCTCTTGTAATAATTCCGACACTCTATATGCAGTCAGGCAATTGCTAGACGTGGTTTAAGGGACTGTTGCTTACCTTACTGCCGCTTGATTGACAGAAATAAAATCTCCGGCCGTCTGCTTCGTTTAAGAGGTGTTTCCAAATTAGAACCCTTGTGGAGCTCTCCAGAAGCTGGTCTGCCAACGCAATGTCCGGCGCGCGAGGGAATTCTCGAAGTAATTTGACATAAACTGGTAGGATCAAGTCTTTATTCTTCTGGATGGCTGATTCCCAGATCTTCCGCACTAGGTCCGCTTCCTGATGCCGACTAACCAATCGCTGTCTATCATGATTGACTTCGCCGTGGAGGAAGTTGTAGCCGACCTGGAATGGGCGTGTCTCGAGGGTGCTTGCTGGAAGGAGAAGGCCTTTCAGAAATAATTTGCCGCGGAATCCAGGATCAATAATGAGATCACCGTCATTTGTCTCGATGATGGACTCCGGATACGAATACCCACGAATCTCGAGAGTAACCCCCAACCAGTTTTTGAACTGCTCGAGAGAGGCATCTTGGCTAATTGGCTCGTGTCTTGGGCTGATCACCACAGACACATCTCTCCAGATGCGAGATTTGAAACGGGCCATTTCCAAGCCTGCATTTGGCTTCTTTTTGGGTATATCGGCCTTAGACGGAGTGATAACGCAACAAAATTGAGATGGATATGCGAACGAAAAATTCCAATGCGAGTCATTTGTTTCAATGCTTACCCTATAGCTGTCTCGGGACATTACCATAGCTGCAAGCTTGAGTCCTTCTCCATGGCATCCAGCGAGCTGGCATTTTCCCTGCTTTGATGTTTGACCCAATTGGAGTATATCAGGACTAAGCCGAGCGCAAGAATTTGTCAGGGTAACTTTTCCCGACTCTTTCTCATACCTAATAAACCCCAAGGCTTCCCTCCTGGAAGTAGTCTTTGGCATGGTGACACAAACCTGTCTCTCATCCTCTTCATAGACCGGCCGGAATGATGTGAGATCCAGCTGAAAAGATTCTATGATAGCATCTTTCCTGTTCTAAGTCAGCAGGCGGAGAAAATAAGGACACCAGAACCATACCAGTTCTGATACAACTCTCTGAATGCAGCGGTTGTATTCCAGTCCTTAACATAGCTTGGGGATAAGTTGAGGGAGATCTCTGTTGGGCCTGTCGTACAGATTTCTGGGCTTCCTGTCCCTGATTCCTGTTTGGTGGTATAGATCTCATCTTCGCTGCTGGCTTTATATGAGGGGTTCATTTTATATAGAGGCACTTGAAATGAATAGACTGGAGAAATATGGTAATAAATAAGGTACTCATCAAGAATATCCGGCAGAAATTTATATTTAAGTTGTGCTTGAAGCACTCACCTAAGTTTAAAAGTAACTAGATCCTTGCTAGTTCGCGTATTCTACCGAATAATACTGTAAAACGAGAATATACTTTTGGGTGTGGACCTAGGAGTACAGCCTCGCAGGGGCATCAAAACGTTTATCCGAGTTATCCATGGATGGCGGTATATTTCTTACCGTATCAAACCATACACGCGGTATCACAAGATTGGTTTACCTACTAGCAGCCTAGCGGTAATAAATCCACTTGCGGGTCTTTCGGCCTGGAATAGACGTGGAGTCTGGACCACGTGATAGGCCCTTGATCCTGGCGAAGCGCCTAAGGCACCTCAACGCCCCAAGGACAAGCTATGACGAAGCTGCAGGATTTCCTAATCAGGTAATATCTATATACAGGGTGGTGGATACACTTTTCACCTCCTAATTCTCTATCCCATCCCCAATTTGACCCTTGCGGCCCGCTAGGCGTAATATTCGGCGGAAATCATTAGAGTTGGTGATATCAAGATGCTTCATGGGCCCGTCGGCGAGGTTCTTGGTGCTGTCAACGTGTACGAATTCAATTTACTTTGCTTCCATGAGACTGATAGCGTTGTTGCTATCTATAATACAGACCGCAGCTTCTTTGTCCTCGTGTAGGTATAACAATCGCGAGCTTCTTCACATAGAGCGCCTCTTTGGCGCCTCTATTATGATAAATGGCCCTGCTTGACGCCCAGACAATACCATAGTAACCACCTTGTCCCTGCATAGCCTTAACATCGTGAAACGGCGCATTAAGTAGCCTGCCGCGCTAGCGTGAGGCTTTTGGCACTGGTGCATATGAGTATCTATTAATATTATTTATCTGGGCCCATAGGCATAGCGGAGTAATCGCAACATTACACTGTAGTGCCCGCCTGCCACTGCCAAAGAAAGTGGGGAGTGTGATCTAAGATTAGAGTTAACTAGAATATCCTCCCTCGTGAGGAGAAGATCCACCATCTTCTTATTGCCATTCCGTGCTGCAAAACCAAGCGGAGTCAGTCCATCCTTGTTGGAGACATTTGGGTCAAGTTCATCTTCCGCAAGGAGAGAGTATACAATCAGCCTGTTTCCTAGATAAACTGCATGGTGAAGTGGCGTTGACCCGCCTATACTGGCAGCGTTGATGTCCAATCCGCTCTCTGCCAAAAGCCTTTTCGCAATCAAGGGGTGATTGTTCCTAGTCGCCCACCAAAGGGGTGTCCTTCCGTTGCTATCCCTAGCATTGAGATTAATATCTTTATTGGTAAGCAGCAGGTTAACCATCAAGAGGCTTCCATCACCAGCAGCTTCATGTAAAGCTGTAAAGCTGGATTTGTCCCGTATCTTTCGATTGACATCAAGATGCTTATGGCTCAACAGAAGTCTAACCAATGATGGATACATGTTTCGCACAGCAAGATGTAACGGCGAAGATCCGAGATTATCACAGGCATTCACGTCAGCCCCCCGGTGGAGTAATAGTTTTAGTAACTGCTGATTTCCCATGTATACAGCAAGGCACACAGGCGGCTGAGCCACATACAACATGCCAATTATTCCAGGGTCCAGCCGGGGCGAGATATCCAGTTCTTGTCTGCTCAGCAATAGCTTTATCATTGGCATATATCCCTTTAGGAGTGCTAAATTTAACGGGGTGATCTGATCCATGTCCGGTGTGTTAGGGTTGGCACCACGGGTGAGGAGCAAGTGTGCAGCGAGCATATTGCTATATTTCACAGCATACCAAAAAGGAGTGCGTTGATAGTGGTCCCAAATGTTGATATTAACTTCCCTGTTGAAGAGAAGCAGGGATATTGCCTCCGGGCTGTGTGATTTGATAGCGTGGTACACTGGGGTATGGTGATTCTTATCCCGAGCATTCAAGTTGATCTGACCGGCAGCCAGAAGCTCCTGTGCGACATCAATGTGGCCATTTGCTATGGCCACGGTAAAAGGAGTCATTTCGTGCCAAGTGTCTGCATCATCAATTCGGATATCTTTGTATTGTAAAAGTCTGATAACTGCGTGCCGATGCCCTGGGTGCGCTGCACGCCACAATGCAGTCTCTCCATTCATATTCTGGGCATTGATATTGAGTTCTTCCTTCGCTAATAAAAGCTCCAGGACAGATCCAGAACCATGGCTGGCTGCGATCATGAGCGGTGTGTATGTTTTGAATGGTGTATTTATGTTGGCTCCATATCGAATGAGAGCCTCTGCAGTGCTATGTCTATTTTTTTCTGCAGCATAATGTAAAGCAGGACAGCTCTGATGCTGAGCGGCAAATCTGAGCAATGCATCTTGAAAGATGTGAGTACGACATGCTGCACGTGCCAGGGAACTGATGTCTTGTGCACGATCAAGCTGGTCAGTAATGCAGAGCAAAACTTCAGGTGGTAAATCAAGCAACCTCATCTGTACTTGGTTATTAGTGAGAGGTCAAAAGGTTTAACCAAGAATAATGTACCTTACTGTATCTCTGGCGATGCTACTCTATTGGAGGACGGTGTGCTGGATAATGCTCTTTGGTTCAGAACATAGATAGCCAGTGACATTTAAGGAGTGCTTGAGATGCTACAATCCAGTATAATCTTGGTCTTATACTGTTTTGGGAGGCACAATCGTCGGATCAAAAGAACCATGTCCTGGAAAGTTATGCCTATGAGCCGCTCATAGATATATTTGTTACAGGATCCATTCCACAACAACATCATTGGATAAGACATTGGCTTGATCTATTTGGAATACTCTGATCAGCAAAAATACAAAACAAACCGTGCTATTTTTAAAATAGATTACTCATGATACAGCCATTCTCGAAATCGGTTTGACTTTCGAGCCCAACCGCCAAGCATCTAGAGCGATAAAAATATCGAACTAGCGTCACTTTTTAAGATTGCCTAACAAACACGTGACAGGTTGATGTATATAATATTCCGATGGGTCGCTGAACAAGAGAAGCTCACCTCCCAATTTTTCTGGTGCAGGGTTACACAGTGTTAACAGAAATAAGAACAAAATGGCTTGCTCTTGGTGGAAAAAGCCGCTTAACATTCGTGCTTTTTTTATTTTTGAACGGCTTGTGCGATTTTACAGATTGTTCACCCTTTTTGCTGGATTTATTAGTCTTTCAGCCTTGATTGCCCTCTTCCTCGAGCATGATACAATGGGGTCCTTCGATACAACTATCTTTCACGGCCTCCTCTGCAGCTCAATTATCACTGCAACTGTTTCCGGGGTTACGACTTTCATGCTACTATTTCGGTTTGATGCAATAGAGAAGGCTAGCCGACAGGACCTAGCATTTGCTTGGACACCGCTTGTCATGCTTGACCTATCAGTCCTAGAACTACTTGGTGGAATAGCATTCTGGTACTCTGCTAGGAGTGAGTATTGGGGACGAACTTTCATAGGCATACAGCTTGTTGCGCTTGTGGGCACTTGCATAGCTCTATCTATGTGGATGTATGGTTCGATGAAAGAGAAAGGTGGGCTGGGAAAAGAGGAAATCATAGCTTCAGGAGCAGACGTGGCTGTATCAATGCCTGTGGAATCAACGCCAACAACCGGATAGTAACGATAAGGTCAGTCTTGGATGGTTCAGGAAGCCATTGATATCTATTTATCTCGGTCACTCCCGACACCCCAATCCCACAATTTGAGAGCGTCGGCTGATGGGCGAGGGGGGATTTACCTAGAAGGTGGTTATGCATTAGCTAGTCTTCCACTTCTGGAAGCCTGTGTCTGAAGTCGTCTCGAGGCGGCAATTGCCATCAGTGCAAATATTCCCTCTGATATTGTACGTTGACAGCGAGGAACTCTCTGGTATTCAGAGTCAAAAGGACTCGCTCGCTGCCTAATATATAGCTGGGCACGTGGCATCCTACCGCCTACATATGTTACACACCATTTTATTAAATATCTTCGTATTGCCTCCAATTACACAATAGATTAAGCACGCAAGAATGAATGAATAGCTTATAGATGCCGAAGGTGTAGAGTATTAATGGGGATCCAGAACTGTATTTATTATGTTGGAAAGGAGAAATAAGAATAAGGCCAAGGCAAGGGTCAGTAATAAATCCAAATAAAACAAGAGAGATTATCCGCATTTGCTGTCTCGCGACGTTGAATAAATCAACTCTAGAAGGGCACGGATGCCTTTGAAAGATAAATAATGATTGTTACATAGATCCTGTCATCTTATAGGGCTTGATTTGCAAGTTGCCCTCCAGAGTTTCGGGGATATACTTTGCATATTTCTGCCCTGGTCTCTCTCTCATGGTCTGCTTTGACAACCCTAAGCATCCAGAAATTGTAAACCACTGTCAATCCCGTGGAGGAAACAGCCAGTACTCCGCTCACAATTACCGTTAAAAGAGCCATAACCGACCAGTACCCGTCCTTCGCTGTATAGATATTGATAAGCGATGTCAGCAGCCCTGCTGCCGTATTGAGAAGGGTAGGACTGTCTCATGATTAGCCTGTATCATGTAACCGGGGCTGATCCATTCATCACATACATAAACAGTCGATTGGTGAGCCAGAGATAATTCTTCTTCCATCTGTAGAATAGGAAAGATATAATTCCGATACCGATACCGAGAAGGGACCATGCAATCGCAACTAGTGGTGGGTTCTGAATTGTCTCAAGGATGACTCTTTCAGCTTCATTCTGGGTGAGTTTATTCGTAATCGAGTCTGATTTCTGAAGGCTGGTAAATGTTCCAGGAATCACAAGATAACCGGATAACAACATCCAATTTGCCAAACTGGCTGCGGAGTTGTACACCCAGTGAATATTCTGAAGTTCCAACAGCATTCGCACATACTCAGTTTCTACAGTTAGGGCTGTACTGCTCCGAGAAAACCCAAGCTCCGCAGAGCTGTGTCGTGTATTGATTTCCCTTGCGGTAGGGTCCTTGGAAGTGTTCATCCTAGGTACCACTCAGCACACGGTGGCAGAAGGCTCACGCTGTACAATATGGAACAAATGTTCTTTTATATATTCTCATTTACACCCCTGTTTCAGACCATGTTAAAGCTGAAACAATCAGACCCAGTCTTAATTCAATAAATTTATGCACTAATCCAGTAAAGGCAGGGCCTGATGTAGCTTTGAATTGATAGGAAGTAAAATAGGCGACTGAGGACGCCACCCTGGAGCCATGCTGTAAAAGACTAGGTTATGATGCTCCTCAGTCTGCCTTCCGCTTGGTCCCCTCACTGCTATCCGAGAATTAAATGGGTTGGCTGCATTGATGTAGGGGATCCCGTCCTCTGGCCTCCAATGATCCTTCCCTGACTTAGAGTTCCGTAAATCCCACGGCAAGGAGCAATCCAGTCCTCGGAACTGGAGGCGAATAGAAAATGGCTCCAAGCAACTTGGGCACCCATCTAGGAGATCGAACCATTTCACACGTACATTGTCTCCAGGGACGGTACCAGGATTATTATCCATCTCCTGATTATCAGTAGTGCGGCCTTTCTGAACCAATATCTCGTCGGCACACTGCCTGATGATTGTCTCGTGAATAATCTCCTCGAGCCTTATCAAAGCCTTTACACGCAATTTTATTTGTTGCTGCTTGCTGTTCCAGAACTGCTGCAATCGACGAACTTCTAGGGCGCGATGTTGAGAACCGTGAGGAATTGCCACTACCCACACCTCAAGTTCCTCAATCTGTTTATTGTTCTCTGCATAGTATTCATTCGGACGCTTGATCCTATCCTGTAGGTGTCTGGAGTCAGGCCCTACTATGAGAACCTGACATTCGTCCCGAATCCAGGATTCGAAGAGCTGCATGGAGTGATCAATGTCCCTTAATGGGTGAAGAAAAATGTCCTCGATAGTGGAAGGAAGCTGTACTTGGAGGGCTGTAAGGAGCGCAGATGTGGCCGATGCCGTTAAATGCGTCATGATAGCACGGGCTATCCCATAATAACCTCTGCTGAGGAAGATCTCCCTGAGAATTCCAGCCATGGTCAGATAAGATCGAGCCGAGAGGATCATAGAATCAGTAGGGGGCTAGAGCTACTTTATGTTATTTTACACGCGGTTGGCAGAGAGTTATGGCCGCCCTTATCGAAAGTGGTTGGCTCAATAATATATTCAAACTAAGTTCTCGACAGTGGGTCTAGGAAACAACCATCATGTATTTGTAGATCAGACTAATTTCAGGAATAACTATACAACAAATCAAATAATCAGGCAGATTGTGATGAAGGGCTTTTAAACCTCTGCACAATTGTACAGAGTATGTTAGCTGGGCGTAGACACCAAGCTCCAGCGCTGATTCTCAAGAAAGAGTGCTAATGCTATCAGAATAAGCTGGCGACGCAGAAGTTTCATAGGTCTCACCTGCATTAATTCATCAAGAGTTGCTGTAGGTGGCGCATTGGCAAAGTCGGAGGCAAGAAGACCAATTGTCCCTCGGGTTTCAGGCACTTTGTTTTGCCCAAGCAACGTGCGGGCCACGCGACATATGGCTTGGATATCTTGAGACCTTTCTCGACCTGCAGGTCTCATAATCATGCTCTCACCAATATTTGCTAGGGACACGTCAGATCAAGCTCCCTCACGAGTTAAGTCCCATAGCCTCACCGATTTTGACACTACCATCTTCCATAATGTGTATGTTGCTGGGGGTTAAACTGCCGTGGCTGATTTCAAGAACCTTATGGATGTATTGTAAACCCTGGAGGACCTATAGCACAGATTTAGTCAACATTCCTAAGATTCGGGACAGACATATAAGTATACCTCCTGGCAAATGGTAGCGACCTCCACCTCCCCTAACTGAAATACTGGCGATAGACCAATGATTTCCTCCAGTGATACCCCCCATGTCCCATATACAAAGAATATGGATCCTGCAGTGATGAATACCTCCCTTAAACTCACGATGTTTGGGTGAGAAGTTTGAGAAAGCCAATCCTCTGTCACTTCACCCACCACAGATAGCTTCTTGATATACCCAACAGGTGAGTGCTCAGTAAACTCAATGGCATTTATGCCACCCCATTTGGGCTCTATACCAACAAAGAAACGGTGTAGAGAATTAAAAGGATAACCATATTTTATAAATTCTTTTGTTGCCCGACTCGCTGTAATATCCTCAGGGAGAACTTTGCGATATGGCAGGGACATCTTGATAGGAGATCCTAATTTCCTGGTTGCCTCCATTCTTTCATGATGAAAAATTTAACCAGGGGCGGCTTAAGTACTACAGACTTTGACCAAAGCAAGGCAAGAGGTAAACTAAAAGCTATTTCTGAGTGAAAACATTAAATCATGATCTAAAAATATAATTTATTCATAAATGGCCTAGTGTCTTTGAT
Source organism: Aspergillus cavernicola (assembly GCA_027569065.1). NCBI lineage: Eukaryota > Fungi > Ascomycota > Eurotiomycetes > Eurotiales > Aspergillaceae > Aspergillus > Aspergillus cavernicola. The sequence goes on from JAPDEK010000174.1 coordinate 29,456, forward strand.
TCTGAGTTTGTATCCTGGTAAAATACACTATTACCCGAAAATAACAGTAATATACAAGACCAGGCATCAAGGCAAGGCCTGGATTGCAGGGGTGTTTGTCATTCGTTCACCACATAACTTGTATTGATACCTGGTTTAAGTTACATTGAGAGTTGTATACATACATATCACCTACTATAAATATTACTCCACTCAGCTCAACTCACAATCAAGTTTACCTCAAACCATTGTCTTTGTTGTTGAATCTGAGCTATAACCCCTAAAATGTCTGACATTACAGACCTTTTCGAGGAAGTCTTCTCACCCCCAAGTCAGAAATCTGAAGACAGTCCTCCCCCAGAGGTGATCCCCTTTACTCCTGTTAAGGAAGGGTTGCCGGAAGCCTTCAAGAGGCTCAAATTCCCCCCAACTTCAAAGAAGCTCTACTTTCCTCTTATTTCAGGCGGAGGTGGACTCAACTGCCTGCCACTTGCAAGTATTGGAATATCTACTGCATCGTTTTTCAAGACTCTGCCTCGTGATGCACTGCATGTCCCAGTGGAACAGGTTGTTCGGACAGACCATAAGAATCTGGTTAATGTACAGGAGCTTTACCTTGCACAGGACACATTGACCCTCACTTATGACAGCTGGGGGGTTTCGCTGCTTGAGATCAGTCAGCTATCCAATATATTTGCCAGGGATGAAAGTTCTGTGGCAACAATTTGCAAGGAAGTACGTGACAGTCCAACAGAATCACTGGCATTGCTAACCTATGACTAGACTTTGAAAGGCCTAAAGTATATACACAATGAGGTTGGAGTCGCACATGGCACTATCTCCTCTGGAACAGTTATCCTGACTGCCAATGGGCTGGTGAAGATTGGTAAGGATATCGGATAATGGACCGCGAGACAGGGCAAGGCTAATCATGGTTCGGAGGTCTAGCGGATGTTGGTGAAAGCATGCTCCAACGGCATGATGACAATGAAAAATACCTGGACAGCCAGGCTGTCTGTCAGATTGCGAAATTCCTTCTTGAGCTTGACTCTGGGCCAAAACCAATGACTACCCTTCGTCTAAAAGCAGAAGAATTTGCTAATACTCCACTGGGAGCTACTGTTGACGAGCTACTACAGGTTTGTTCCTCCTCTACCCTGAGGTCGCAGTGTGCTAATGAAATGACAGCATCCATTCCTTTGTGGAGGTGTTGAATCATGTTCTCTGCAACCTTTCCCGATTCTTCTGAGGATTCTACATTCAACTGCGTGATTTCCACGGCAATGAGATAGACAGATTGAGTGTACTTGAGTTGAATTCGTATAAATTCAAAACCAATATATTGCTTGAATGATTGAGTAGATTTTTTCAGCCCTGCTAGTGCAGCGCTTCCGAAAACCGGTGTCACCACCTCAGTCTCATTGATTGATTGGAAATATAACGCTAGTCCAGAACTGGTTAAGGCTCTATCTTATAATCTCACATGAGTGGTGGAAGAAGATAGGCTTAGCTATTTATGGACTAGCGTGGATAGCATGAAGGGAATCAAAGAGTATGAGGTGGTGACACCAGTTTTCGGAAGCACTGTACCATACAATCTCTCATCTAAAATCCTACATATTGGGTGTCTGTGGTAATTCTTTGGTAGACTCCCAATTCGCAAGCATTTTGTGCTCTAGCCCAGGCTTGAGTATTTGATGAAGGCGTCGAAATCCAGTTCCTATCTCCACAAGCTGTTCTCCAAACTTATCACTGGGAAGGTTGTTAATGATGTTGGCCAAGTATTGCAATATTACCACAGCGTTATCTTCTTGGTTAATGTCTGCAACCTGGCTGCTGCCCGGAGTACGCTTCAGTACATGGATTATGGTCCCGGGGACAGTAATTCCTGCTGGCGCTGGCGCCACCCAGCGCACGTCGAATTGGGCTCTTTGAGAACCACTCTCTATGACTATTTTGTCATTGATGTGAATTGGCCGCAGCTTGCCCCGGAAAAATGGACTCAAGAATTCCTTATATAAAAGGCCGGCTGTGTTGTCCGCCAGAGATTCAGTTGCTTTGGAAGGGTAGAGGGATATCAACCCAGCCTGCGCTTATCAGAAAGATACAGCAGATAGTTCACAGCTAACATACTGCTTGGAAGTGACGGCATTTCCGCACACAGATCTCATCCTCAGATATAACCCGGAGGTTCTGCCGTGCTGTGAGACTTAGGCCCGCAGCATTGCCAATTACACTGCTATCCCCATGGACAATGAACATTCTTCGCTGGTCAAAAGTCTTCGGTGACACCCAAACCATATCTCCATCCTTCAGCCCGACTCTTTGCAACGCTTTCGGATTGATCCTAATACAGGAATAGTCGTCTGCAATGACATCGGCTAAGGCACTGCCTGGTATTAGAGTGCGGACCATGACTTTATAGGCAAAACTGACAAGAAAACATGCTCCTCCAGCAGCCTTTTCTCCCCAATCTTCTGGATTGCTGCGGCCATTCGATTAAAGATTTGCGGCATTGTTTCTGAAGGCTTCAGCCTCAGATATCAAGCTTCTAATAGAGAACAATTTATCAATATCTGGATGGATTGGCTGCTGAGCTCCGGATATCAACTTTATTAAGACTATAAAAATAAATAACAGTCATACAGTCTGCGTGTAATTCATTTACGCTGACCCCTCCCAAAGGATATGCAGGCTACCAAAGCTATCCTTCTATCTATGAATACAGCGTACCATTACCCTGACACGGTCATATCGCCAGCGGCTATACCAGTGGCCCATATAGTATAGAAGCCGATTTTTTAGTATTAAAGGACGTCTTTCCTATTCCCTTTGCTCTCCTGAGATGGCATGTTGGAAGTGTTCGGCTTCTGCTCGGTATTTAGCGCATCTTGTTCTGTCATAAAGCCACCATTAGAAAAGAAGCCTATGGTATGCATCGAGTATTGAACCTTTTGCTTGCTTGATTTGCCTGGCAGTATTATCGTCGATCTGCTTCCATATAGCTTGGTAATATGCGAGATCTGAGACAGGAGGGTTGTTTTCCGATCTTCCAGCGAGTGCGCTCTTATCCATGGCTCCAATTAAAATGTTCTAAAGACAGGTGGGCTTGATGCTATTGAGTTCCTGTTGTATATGCTGGAACAGCTTATTTCTTAAATATTCCTGGAGGTTCTTCAGAAACTAAAGTACACTCAGTTGGCAATGCACACAGCAACCACCAAAAGCTGTCTTTCATTTGTTGTAGTTTATAATTTTAAAATACATGAGTGGAGCACAGGAGCTCTAGAGGCAAATTTTGTATAATAGTTCCTGCCAAGACCATCAAGATAGCAAGCACGTGTTTGTGGATTTTACAGAAGTACTTCGCGGCCCCACTGCCAAGCCCTTAGTGTAAAGTACGCACGATCTTGAGATGCCTCATTCCCTGTGGGTATGTTGCCCATCATTTTTTTCACCTTGTACAGCAATTTTGTATTTAAGAGATGAATATTCCTGGTAACCTAAGCTTGTAAATTATGAAATTTACTGTTAATTTACAGCATACATCCCGAGTCAAGCTAGTGGTTAGTGGTACAGAAATAAAATACAAGGGTAGAACTTATTATTAGCCTAGCAGATATTAGATCAGCGAAGGCCAAAAGTTACATAGTCGTAATTTATAGGATCCGCAACCCTGGCCTGGAGTGATGTAATCATAACCTTGGATACATGCTGCGTAGTTTCTGCCTTACTGATCTGCTGCTACTAAGATAGAGATGTCCAACCATAGTCAAACGAGCTTCCTGGAACCTGAAGGCTATCTATTTTGTAGCTTTGCTTTCTGCACGCCCGCAGCAGGGGACTGATGTTGATCAGAAGTGTCGCATGGTGGTACCTCTAGAGACGATTGTTTACTGCTTCTCCATCTTACTGAGTATCATGAACACTCCAGCGTATCGCGGCACTTTGCTCCCTTGGCGTTTACCTTCCCAAGAGTCTGCCCAGGAGTCTGATCCGAACCTTGGAGAACAAAATCCAGCTGAACAGGATAGGGGCAGTCAACAGGACTCCAAGATTGTCTTGACACCCGAGCCTTCAAGAACCATCCGCAAGAAAGACAAACGCACTCGGGAAGTAAGAGAGCCCGATGACAAGAGAGAAGTTTGGCAAAAATATCATCGCTTCCTTGAAGCTGATCAAGCAGGCCCTGGCATTATTGCACATGATCACACAGTTAACCACACGATTGTGGTTATAAAAAGCATCAAGCTCCATGCCAGTGAATCTCAGCGCCGAAAGCTATATAAAGTCATGAATGAGAAGCCTATCAATATTGTCTGTCTTACAGACCTTTTCTTGAATGTCCTTTCTGTGCATGCTGTCTATGAGCC